>SNQJ01S0005211.1:242816-260003 GCA_010110895.2 Picea sitchensis
CCCAGGATCAGGATCGAGGAATGGTGGCCGGTCTCTATAATCATTGTAAGTTGATTCATCTTGAGATTAATAAAAAGATACTTTTCCCGTCCCAAATGCACGAGTCTTATATGTTTTTATTCGATTTATGCTTAATCTCTAACCCTCTAGTAGAACAATAGCATGCATGCATAGTTTTGTCTTGATTGCAGGATCACTTTTTGGAAGGAGCAGCAGAAGCAAGGGGATAGAGCGCAACGGAGGATCTACACCAACTATCAATAACAAAGGTTAGTTGATTCTTTCCATGTTTGCATGTGAAAAAGGGTTTTAGGTTTGGGGTAGAAGGTTAAAAGTAATTTCTTAAGGGTCATGATCTGCATGCAAGTTTAAACACTAGCTTGTTAGTCCGTAGGGTAGAATTTCCCCACAACAAGGATTAGGGTGCATGGTAGGACTACAACTTCATGTAACTCTGAGACAAACTGAGGGTATGACCGACATGCAAAGTCAAGAGTTATGAGAAATGGCCGACACGAGCTTATAGACATCCTTTGAACGAGAGCATGAGACATATGGAGGACTCTGACATCATAGAATTAATAGTGAAACTTTGTGATGTAGGAGGAACCAATCAAAATATCCATAGGAACTGGAAGGGTAACCAATTAAAGGAGTAAGCTCTAAGTAACGAGGTAAACTTCATAAGGTCATGCTAAAACCAAAATTTAGATGAAAAATGGACTCAAAAGTTTGTGCTCTATTCAAAGGTGACATGAATGCTGCCAACATGAGATAATATTCTTTTCCTACCCGCCTTATTTTGTGTTTTCATAGAAAAATGAATGTTATGATACATAGGAGAAAACAAGTGTTGCGAGTAAGCAACTAGTTCCAACAGTGGAACATACCTATGCTCAATGAAAGGAGGCGCATGTAGGACATGGACACTCGGGGGAATGTTTCCTCTTGGGGTATAGGGTGTCAAGTTGAAAATGATATAAACAAGGCTCTACTTAGCTAATGATGCAAATTGATGATGTAATAGGCTTATAGCGAGAAAACGAGAACTGAAAATAGGCTCAATACTACAAAAAGGATAATGGAGTGCAATTACAACTTAACACGAAAGAATGTCATTTTTCGTAAATTTAGTCCCCTAGGCCCAAAAAATTATAAAACAATACCTAGGAGAACTCTTCTAGCCACTAGTGACTAGAGTATTCCTTTTTCGAATTAGTCTAATTGGTCCAAAAAGCGGTTAAACTTACACCAAATAGAATTCTTTTCAAATCCAATTAACGAGTGTGAAAGAGACAAGTTCACTCGACAATATTTTTTCTTTTTGGTAGAGTTAGAAAGGAGATTAACCAAGACTCGGTTGAAGTCCCATAGGTATAAGTCAGACTTCTTATGAGTGAGAATATGAGGTTCAAACACAAATTCATATTGCAACTTAAGGGACTCCCAGTCTTATGGAAAAAATATCTGCATGGGCACTGAATGGAACAAGGGTTCTAACTACAACACCCATGTTTGGTAAGCCTCTACCATTCACTAGCGACACTTTTAGTAGCATAAAGAAGTTTCTGTGTCGCTAATAAATGGGTTCGTACCTAAGGAATATGAATCGTAGTTATAGGATAATGCAAGTGTGTGAAACAGAGTGACGACCTATCCTATATGCCGGTAAAAACAAATACCTGCCAAAGTCATGAACGAGCAACATGGCACTAGAAACTGCAAGAATCCCTGGGTAAAACCACCAAAACCAACTCCATCCACTGCACTATTAGTCCACTAGGCCAAAATATTAGCAAAAACTATGTAAAGTGGGTAAATGTTTTCTATAAATAGTAAAAATGACCAATTTTACCATACCATTTCACATTTTAATCCAAATAGTGCATTTTGGACCAATTTTCCCATGAACTTCAAGTGTTGATTGTGGGAGCTACGAGCGACAGAATTGACAACCGTCTGGACCAAGTAAGTACTCTTTCCTTCCTTCATTTCTAGTGGATTACAATTTTAAATTAGGTCTCAGTTTTTGAGTTTTTTAAGGTGCAAATTAGGAATTAGGGTGTACGCGGGCTGTAGCTCATCGCGTCATGTATACGTAGCCCTATGCATGACTATTATCAAAACATACAACGTATATCAAGCCCTAGATGCATATGGTATCAAAATATACAACGTATATGCAACCCTATATGCAATTGTGTATAAATCACCTCCCGTACAAGTACGTAACTTGGTTTTTTAAAGAAAATTAACTCAAAAAATGTATTTTTCTTGTAGGATGGTACTTGAATGGAGAGAAAGAGAGCATGCGGAAGTTGATGTTGCAGTGGAAAGAGATCTAGGGGCCCAATTAGCATTACAAATATGCAATCTTTACAAGTTTTGGTATCTCAAAGGGATGAGGGATCAAGTGAGGTTGCTCCAAATGCTGGTGAACTTTTGGGATCTAGATATAGAGGACTTCAACCTCAATGGACAACCATTGAGAATTGAAGTTGAGGATATTTACTTTCTTATAGGATTGTCACGTTGGGGTGAGGTGGTGAACCTCAAAGCCTAGGGATCTGAGAGTGGCATGAACATAGAGGACTACATCGCCACTCACTGTGTTGCAAGCACATAAAAGGTAGGGAGACAACTCCCCATTAGAGTGATCAACAACTTGAGTTTGAAGATCGCTATTTCCGTGCTTACATGGATCATGGGTTTGGCCTCGTTGCACCAGGCATCAAGGCCACTGATGTTCTACTCAGTGGAGTGCTTACGAACCACAATGTATGATTGGTTCACCTCACTACTAGCTAACATGAATATCCAGCTAACATAATGCAAACAGGGTAGGAAAAGGAACTTCGTGTTCACATCTATATTGTGTAGTTTTTTCTTCGAGCGGGTTCCAGGATTGAGCCCTAGAGTCGATATTTCTCCACATAGACCACTCGATCCATCCATGTCATGGTGGACCGAGGTGATGAAGTGGTTGGGAGGTGGTAGGGTAACAACCCCCTACAACGATGAGTTATTCTCCTGGTGGCATCGATAGGTGATAGCCCTGGATGGCTGCCCTTATGCAAGGATCAACTTCATAGGAGATAAAGACATGCAATTTCCACTGGGTTCCACCTACGAGGATATAGGTATGAAAAAGTTTTATATATTTCATTTTTTTGTATTTTTTAAAAGAGTTAAAAAACAAAAATATTTTTCGATGATGTCAAGTATTTAACAAAAATATTTGTTTTGCATATGTGGGTCCACGACGGCTGGATGGATTACCACGAGTGACGACATTGGCGGAGGCATCGGGGGGATGAGCCAACGAGATGAGACTCGAAGAGAGTGATTCAAAAGGTGCAAGGAAACTTGTCTCGTATGATGCACATAATACTCATGGTTCAGGTAGAGGATCTGCGAGAGGTGATGCAGTGACATGTGGTGGGTGTGCCCCATGCATGGGTGTGACTCTTTCAACGTCTCGCAAAATTTGTAGTATGATACCATGACACACATTCGACGCTACAAGCGTATATGTCATGGTCATTGTATCGACCAATTGTATATGTATTTTGAGGGTGTAAGCCCTAATTTTTGTACTATGACACCATATTTTGGAGATATATATATATAAACTTTGGTCTTCGACTTTACTTATGAATGTGTACATTGATAAATGTGTTTTCTTTACTTTAGCTATGTGACAAATGTCAATCAAAAACATAATTAACATATGCATCAGATACATAATTATAACTTCTAGGTATGTGATTATAAGTAATAAAATCAAAATGTCATTCCAAAAGTCGTACCCGTAGGAATCGTCATAGTAGAGTAGGATCTCGCACTCGGTAACTGTCATTCAACTGACATACTACTAACTGGGATTCCAGGAGAACTTCTAAACATCGAACACCATGTGAAATGGTGTCACATAAAAGATCTATAACGATGCTATATTCAACCACATTATTCGTTGATGGCCCTAGACAAACACCACCTAGAGACACCAGTTGATCTTCGGGTGAGTAAACAACCCAAGCAATGGAATACAAGTTCCTTCTATGGTGACTGACACCATTTGCAAATCCTAGGTAAACAAAAGACTCCATTGACATCTTCCAACCAAGGGAAAACTCGATAAGCAAGCCGATGAAACCAAGGAAAACATATATATACACTAAGATACACTAGTATACAAAGCTTTATGCCCAATATTTGGGCTCAAGCGTAATATCTTCTCAAATAGAGCCCATTTCTGGGCTCAACCATCATATTCCCTTCATAATTTTCTAACTCGTAGGCTCCTTTTTCTAAGACACGTCGCACGATATAGGGATCGTGCCACATGGGGTTGAACTTGCCTTCCCCTAGTGGTTCTTTGGCTTCATCATACAAGAGGACTAAGTCACCCTCAACGTATTGTCGAGGACAGACAGACTTATCATATTGGACCTTGACACGTCATTTATTTGCTTCAATATTCGTAGAGTCATCTCGACGCTGCTCATTTAGGCTCTCTAGGTGTACAAAGCGTTATTTGATATCGTAAGTGTCAGGTAGGAGCTTAACTTCTAGTCTAAGAGAAGGGATATCACATTCAATAGGAAGGATTGACTCCACACCATATACTAAATTAAAAGGAGAAAAACCAATGGAAGTCTTAACCGAGGTTCGGTATGCCCAAAGTGTTGGGTAAAGAATTAAATTCCTATGATATTTGCTTTGGAAGAAAGTTTTATGCAAAATGGTCTTGAGAGGCTTGTTCATGGCCTCTACTTGTCCATTTTCCTGGGGGTAGTAAGGGGACAAATGACAATGTTTAAACCTGAGTTTCAATGCTAATTGTTTCATCATTTCGTTCTGAAAGTGACTGCAATGATCAATGAAAATATCACTCTAGATTCTAAACCATGCTATAATTTGATTAAACACGAAAACATATGTGGTCTTACCATCATATTTAATCATAGGCATGGCCTCTGCCCACTTCATAAAGTAGTCTATGACCATGATAATATGTTGATGCCCCCCAACCGAAGCTGGGTTGCAATCCACAAAATCCACCCCCCACTTGGTGAAGGGACTGACAGTGATGACTAGGTGAAGAGGGGTTAGATGCGAGCACATTTTGCAAGTGAACACCTGGAAAGGGTGACACTTCTTGACCGCTTTGACATAATATTTAAAAATAGATGGCAAAAAATAACCAAATCGCAATATTTTTTGGGCTATCGCAAGCCCATATAGGTGACCACCACAAGCCCCACTGTGACATTCATTAAGAACTAACTCAATTTCTTCATGAGTCAAACAACAATGCAAGATATTATATATGCCTCAGTGATACAAAGTATCGTCGATGATAAGGTAAGTTTTATCTTGATACCATATACACCATCGATCGTATCTCGATAGATGCTGAGAGAACTTCAAGGTTTGAATATATATCAAAATGTCTACATACCAGGGGTCCGAAGACAAGATAAGGAAAATGTATTCATACGCAAATGAATCTACATGAATGACATGCTCATCTAATCGAGGGAAGTCTGATATTAACTTGGGAAAAACTAACGTTTTCTTGGATTTCGCCGAAGCAAAATTGAGATCAAACTCTTGCAAAATGACAATCAATTTATTGTATTTTCCCCCTATGATATGCCTAGTAAGGATGTATTGAAATGGATTAACATCAACAACTACGGTATTTTTGCAAAGAAATATATAATGTCGCAATCTTTGAACCACGTGTATGACAACCAAAGCTAGCTTCTCAACATGAGAGTACTTGAGTTCAAGACCGACTAAATTTTGACTAAGGTAGTAGACGATGTGATCATGGAGATCTTCATCCTCCTGAACTAAAACCATACCAAACGTCCCTTTGAATGCAAAGATATAAAAAAAGTGATCTCTGCTCTAGTCTGAAGGCTTCAACAGAGGTGTCGATACCAAAGCTTTCTTAAGAGCATCAAAGGACTCCTAGGCTTGATCATCCCATATAAATGGAGTGTCCTTCTTCAAGAGATGCATGAAACCTTTAGTAATATTGGCACATTTTACTATAAATCGATGTAAAAAGTTAGCTTTCCCCTATAAACCTTGAAGCTCATGAATTACCAAACTTTCCTCATATGACCAAGCAAATACATTATGAATTTATTCAGGCGAACAATCCGCACCGATATATACATTTTCAATTTTACTAGGAATGCAAGAGATTTTGATCATGATGGTAGGAGAAATACTCTCCATGTTTCCTTCAACATAAATTCCATGCGTATCAAGTGGAACTATGGAATGACCGACTATCTCACTCAAGGTATATATGAAATTTTCTTGTTTGATCCTAACAAGATTTGGGAGGAAGTAAGAGCGATGATGCATATCATCCCATGGCCTATTAGAACTAGTCATGAGGTCTAATATCAATTCATCCGAAGGTAAAGTATCATCGATGAAATCATGTGAGAAAGATGATGAAGTGGCCCATATGGGCTGTAGAATAGGATCCTCCTCGTCCGTCTTCAGGGAGACAATATCTAGGTCCACACAAGAGTCAAGAACAACTTGATACATCATCTTTGTCTTCGATAGTGGCATTTCCATTCCAATACGTAACTGACCTTCACAAGACATGGTCGGGGAAGGTAGGGTCCAAGGATCATTAAAATACGAAGTGTGTAAAGGAACATATCTCATTGATGAAGGAGACCTACTGGACATGGAATAAATGTGGTGAACTGGTGCCATTAAATCAAACGTACCCATAAGGGATGAATGCATTTCAACACCAATATCCTCAGTTGTCAGCTGAGAATTGTCGAGCACTGGGATCGACGGTCCAACTGATGCATTGTGACTAGCATGCGTAAAGGATAATTGATCTATCGTCACAATTTTCCCTTTGCGAGGAAAACATAAAGTATGGAAAACAAATGATATGAATGTCTTCATAACATAAGTCCAATTACACCCTAGTAATAAGTTATAGTCAAGGGGCACATCAACCACCTCGACATCCACCTCCACTACCTTTCCACCTAACTGGACTGGAATGGTAGGAAGAATATCGTGGGGACGGAAAGAACGACCATAAAATGTGGTCAACATAGTCGAAGATTCGATGGCTTTCCGACAGGTTAGGAACATCATGCACATTGCAGCGCCTTCATCAATAAAAATACGTTTGATGGTATAATTTGAGTAATCCACATGGATTTGGAAGGCCACGTGGTAAGGAAAGCGAGGCTGAACATCTATAACGTCAAACTTGATAACCTTAGAGCCACATGGGTCTAGAGCTCCTAACGCAGATAAAAAGGCATTCCTCTATGAAGGACACTTTTGGAGTACCTCCAAAGTCGACATTGCACAAGGGGTTTGACCTAGATCCTTGATAATAGAGTATTTCTGGGTAGCTCTAGCATTAGGGTTGTGGGTAGAGCATTTGAGTACTCCTTTCGAAATTTGAGGCAAAGCCTATGGATTTTCAATCTACAATGGTTCTTTTGAATTAGGGGGAGACTCTAGACCTGGAAAAACCTATGAAGAACTGTAATCGTGAGACCGAGTGGCTACATTAATCTAACACTTAACTATATTTATGCATAGACGGTCATCGTCATGCATCGGAGGGTTTTGGTTCCCACCCACCGCATTTTCAGAATTAGAGGAGCTTGAGACCAGTTGTTGATTATACAAAAAATATTAGTCAACATGAAAGGAGGTTGAGACAATATCCTCACAGCCTCCTTGAGTTTGGGGCACAAGTGGGTAAGGTGATCATCAATACAAATCTTATAAGGGAATTTCACCTTCCACTTCTCTTTCTTTCCCTCACCAACATTAACCTTCAATCTATCATTATTAACATTGTCCTTGGTTTTATTATCTTTCCTCCCACCCTTACTATTTTTACCACTTTCTTTCCTTTTATTCCCTCCTAGTTTTTGGTTACCATTTGGGTTGGTCGTCGACTGTACATAATGCACGTTTTCCAACTAAGTGGGAGTGGAGGAAATAAACAAAGTATGTGCTCCTACAAACTGTCTTAGAGACAACTCTTTCAACTATCTTGTCACCAAGTCTGTAAATTTAACATTTGCGGAGCCTATAATTCCATCGGCATGAGGCCCGAGATTTTGTATATGGTCATAGTTTAACCTCAGTGCATCAAAAAGAATTTTGTATAACATCCTAGACTGAGCATATATGAGATATAATTGTTGGGATTTTAAAATCGCTTCCTCTTCAGATGTTACCCCAGATGCAGAGACATCCTTCAAAATATAAGGCAATAAAGACTTAAGAAACCATTCCAACATGAACTCTCGAGGAATGTAGGGTTTGATCAACCTCTTATGTCTACGCAACTATTGGATGTGATCCAAGATATGGGTGGCTTTGTCCTGGAGAAGGGCCGAAATAAGTTCTATGTCGGCATCGTAATGAAAGAGCAATTGGAAGTGGTTGAGAAAGACTAAAACCATCTGGTTAAAGTTACTTTATGTCCCCCCAAGTAGCTCTATTTATCATTTGGCTACGACCACTGTGAGGGTTCATTGAATCAATATTAAACAAATAGAATCGTTGTTAAGGGAATTTGAAGAGCACCAAAGATGAAAAGTAGTGACATTATCACCAGGATCCTCACCAGTCTTTCTCTCAAATTTTAGAATATCCAACGAAATCTTGGTGGGGACGAGGGTCCATGATGGATCATGGTGCACCAGGTAGTTCATTAATCTTTATAAATCTGGCAAATTAAGCGTGGCCAAAAAATGGAGCCGGGGTTGCAAAATCTGAGCCCATTCTCCCAAAAAAGGTTGTTGTTGGGAAATTTCAGCCCATCCAAGGTTCTGGTATGCACCATGGCCTTGTTCGGGATTGAAAAAATCCCCTCCAAATTGATTCATAAGGGGTTTTTTGGGCACCATTCTAGTAGGAATGTTATAATGAGGGTTATAAATATTGCCCTCATCTGGAGTAGCTCCAGGTTGGGGATTTCCAAAAGTATGAAAATGACCTCCCTTGGGTGGAAATCCGGAGGATAGAGGTGGATTTTTCATGCCAAATGTGTTGGTCAGAATCA
Organism: Picea sitchensis; assembly: GCA_010110895.2. Lineage (NCBI taxonomy): Eukaryota > Viridiplantae > Streptophyta > Pinopsida > Pinales > Pinaceae > Picea > Picea sitchensis. The sequence continues at coordinate 251,911 of SNQJ01S0005211.1, forward strand.
ATGTGGAGGGGGTAGGTGTAAAGGACAAAACATAAGCAACAACTTTTCGGCCTGGTTGACCACTCCATCTAGGAGCATTAAGAGTAGGATTAGACCCAAGGTGAAAAGGAGGTTGGCTTCCAACTGTAGGAGTCATTTGGGGAATATGAGCACCACCAAATGAGAATGGAATATGTGGAAGAGCCATGCCCCCAAGTCCAAAAATAGGATTTTTATTCATCGTTGTTACACCTCAAAATTACTCACTTCGATAGTGTCGCAAGTGTCGTCATTACGAGTGTTGTAACTGTCACATCTTGTCCGCAAGTGTTGCATCTTGACTATAAGTGTTGTAAGTTTCAAAAACATTATACTTCCATCTTGCATATGTCGTGCCTCTAATGAAATCATGAAGACACTTAATACACCTCAAAGGTTAGTTTGGAAGAAGAGAAATCACTTGACCGGAAGTACAATCCTTTTGACATTGAGAAAACCACAAAAAAATGGATTTTGGAGAGGAGCGCTCCCCTACCCACTATTAGGGAGTGCTGGCGCTCCTTGAGCCTATTTGGGGGAGTGCTTGAGCACCCTGTGCACCCTTTTGGGGGAGCACTACCCTCTTTTTAGCAAATTCTGGGTTTGTCGAGGCAAATAAGGGAAGAATCCCTCAATTCCTGAAGGTAGTTGGATTCAAATATATGGTCAAGGCATGATATTAGGGGATATCCTCAACTGAAGGAGAAGAATCCTCAACTTATCCCAAATATCTCTCAAGTGGTTGGACCTCTCCAAGGTCTTATAAGGAGGCCTTCTCATGGTGAAAGGTATAATGACAATTGGGAATTACATCAAACTTATGATCTCATGAGTGAGATATCATCAAAGCAATCAGTGGATATTGATTGAGCAAAGGGATTCGACAAGGAGAACTGGAAGAGGCTGCTACACCTTCATTCAAAGTACTTTTACTTGTTCTCATTAATATAATCAATGCTTGGCCTGTTTCTTTCAAACTTATGCTTGTTCCATATGAGTTTGTCTGTAGTAGATGGATCTATGATTGAGCTAATATGAGTATAGTAGGAAGTCCATTGTATCTTTATTTGTCTTACATGATCTATCAAGGATCTCAAGATCGAAGCTCAACCTGGACTTTACAAGGACAAACGCCATTCATAAGGTACATATATTTCTCCTTGTATTTCATTCATTAGCTTGATTAGATCTAAAATAAAGTCAGTGTCCATGTTAATCACTTTCTGCCTTGGCCTTAGGAGTCTAGAGACCAAGAGGGAATCCACTTGTCTGCAGGGGGATTCACCTACAACAGAAATTGGTGACTCCGCTGGGGAGGAGCTCTGATTTTTGTTTCCATTCCCAGATATTGTTTTGGCCCTTTTCCCACTGATTTTATATTCTCCATATTATCTTTTTTATTCTTAGATTGGTTTGATTGCCTCTTCATGTCATCATGATCACCCTGATTGACTGAAATTTTCTTGAATTTTTGAGTTTTGGGGAACTTTTATGAGATTTTTTACCAGAGCGCTCCCCTTCCCTTGTTAGGAGGGTGCCAACACTCCCTGGTGTTCTTACACAATGTGTTGGAGCGCTCTGGTACCCCTTACACCAGAGCGTTATCCCATTTTCAATGAAAAACCCTCAAGTTTTTCAATTTCCTAGGTCCAGTTTTTTGCCTTTGCACTTGCTCAGGGTTTCATACTCTCAGTCCATCTTGGTATTGGATTTCAAACACCTTATTTATGAGAATTCATCCTCTTTTGTTTGGATTTTTTGACATTTTTCCTTACTTTGCAATTTGTCCTTCACGATTTGGAGTCAATTTGTCGTTTTCTTCTCGTTTATCTGAATGAGTGAAAACTTTATAACGGGTTTCAAAGGTCTTTTGTACTTTTCTTTAGTCATATTTTCCAAGCTCTTTCTCCTTCCTTTTGAGTTTTTGGCTTTCTGTTTCTTGTTTGATCACAACAAGGGTGTCTTTTGGTTTATTTGAATTTGCTTCTAGATTGCTTAAATCTCACAACTCCTGAAGTTCAATTAACATAAGAAGCTTTACATCTACTGGTTATCAGTCACATACAAACATTTTAACATTGCATTGGATTCATTATTGAGGACTATTGCATGAGGTCATTTCATCTTGGTGTTTGACAGTGAAAGGAAAACCCTTCTCCTTTCCTTAATTAGACATTCATTAAAAGGAAAGATTGCTTATCATTTCTTATGCATGTTTTGGGCACTGAGTCATAATATCATCAGTTTTCACTCTCATACACCTCTAAGTAAACAACAACCACTAAAATCAATGCTTAACTAAAATTTATCATAATTTTTACATTTTTGTTAGAAAACCTACATTAGTTTAAGGTGTAGGGCTTTGGAATAGGTTGAAAGGATAAATTTCCAAAGCTATCAAACAAACTTAGCATCTTGCAATAGTGACAACAAATCCAATTGTCGTATAGGATTTTTGGGATCCCCCTCTCACAAAGGGGTTACAAACGAGGTCGCATTCAGGTAATTTATGGATATTATCCCTCTGTGTTTCAACTGTTTGTAGTGGTTGGATCGTATATTGGGGGTCACTTGAGGGTATACCCACAATTATGTGTGGGATCCTCTCGAGTTGATTTCGGACTTGTTATCCTGCCCATACATTTGGATCAGACTATCGACTGTACCTGCCCAGGGACTGACTGTGAATTTGTGACCTTAGTATCCATAATATCTAGGGTCTCACACAAGGTGACGATGAAGGAAAGTCTCACTGTACCTAGAATAGACGTTGGTCAAACTCACTTGGGMTCCTTGGAGGGTAAATCCAAAATTACTACGTGGAAGCTTGCACCAAGGTGTAAGTCCAATAAGCAGGCTGCCAATGTAACTGATCCACCCGTTCTATCCCTGCCTCTTCCTATTTTGATCTTTCGATGTTGGACTTCATCACCAACTAGTGGTTTCATTGTGGGAAGGTTTGTTTGATTGTTTTCTTCTCAGATTCATAGCATGTGTTAGTTGTGTTACTTAGTGGACCTTAGTTCGAGTCAATGTTAATGGCATCCAATCCTGAGAGTACCAATGGAGGAACCCCTTCTCCTAGGGAACCTTATACCTTACCTTCATTTGGAAACTTTGGTCCTCCGTACATTGCCACACTGATTCTTCCGGGACTCACCATCGTATTACTGGTTTGGTTGTTCCCCACTCTGGTGATCTCGAATCCTCCCAATGTTTCAACTGCACCTAATAATTTAGATGTCAGTACACCACCCACACATCAACCTCATGTCGAATTTTCGCCTTCTTCACCCATTAAGTCTCCTTCCCTTTCTCCTTCTTCGCCTAGTGAAATCTCTAAAGCAAGTAGCCAGGTTGATCAGAAGAAGAAGAAACGGAAAGAGAAGAAGAAGAAGATCCTGAAAAGGACCAAGGCCCCAACAACATTAGATGTTGGATCCAAGAAACCAATTACTGTTAATAGTATTGGGAGTGTTGATGAGGTCAAGAAGATTTAAATGAAGAATTTGAAACCCAAATTCCCTTGCAGTCTTTGTAAGGGTGACCACTTTCTAAGGGATTGCCCTGGTATTCCCAAGGTCTTAGAAATGTGGTCCTCCACATCATTGGCCATTGTTAGACATGCTGGTGATGCCCCATCAACTAGTGATGTTTAGGTTGGTAAGAAGAAGACAACTGTCAAATTCCCTTGTATGTTATGCAAAGGTGATCATTATTCTCACCTTTGTCCTCGCATGGATGAGGCTTCTTCTCTTTTGGAAAAACTTCAACTTCCAAAAGGCTATCATAAGCTTTCCTCCAACCCATCGTTAGTTGATGGAATGGTCAATCTGGTTCCATCCCCGGTTAGTCCGGTTGATCAGGTGGTCAATCTAGTTTCATCCTCGGTTGAACCACTCACCAAAGTAGCTGATCTGGTTCTGTCATCGATCATCCCTACTCTTCATCAAAAGAGTGTAACCCAAGTAGTCGATCTGTTTTCATCCTCGATTGACCCCACTCTCCAGTTAGAGAGTGACACCAAAGCGGTCGATCTGTTTCCACCCGTCAACCCCATTCTCCCCTTGGAGAATGAAACCCAAGTGGTCGACTTGGTTCTATCATCATTCGAACCCACTCCTCCACTGATGAGTGTCAAAGTGGTTGATCTATTCCCTTCCTTAGTTAATCACACTCTTCCTCTAAAGAGTGCTTGTGTGGTCAATTCGATCCCATAATCGGTCTATCCTACTTTCCCTCTAGAGAGTAAACCCGATACTACCCACATTTTTCTCTTTGATATAGAATCTACCATACTGGGGGGAATTCCTCATTCTCCCGTGAAACCCCCTCTAAGTAATGAGGCCATCCTTTTTGATTGGGGTGTGCTAATAGGACCTCGTCTTCCCTCTCACATTCCTTTCCAGATTACAATACAGGTTTGTGGTCGGGATGTTCCTCAAATGCTGATATATGAAGGTGCATCCGTTAGTATTTTGTCCTCTATTTCTTGGCACGCTTTGGGTTGTCCTCAGCTTGCGTCAATTACACAGAATCTATTAGCTTTTAACAGATGAACTAGTCAACCTTTAGGGACCCTTCCTCTATTTCCAGTAACTTTGGGAGGGAAAACTATCTTTATTAATGTCATGGTAGTCTGAGACCCCTTGGATTTTACTTTACTCCTTGGGTGGAATTATGTCTATTCCATGAAAGCTATTGTGTCCACTCTTTTTCGTGTGATATCTTTCCCTCACGATGGAATAATTGTGACTATTAATCAACTTTCATTCATCGGTCCTAACTGGATTACCTCCCTGAATGGTTCTTATATGATGACAGTATCGCCCTCGTCGCATGTCAATTATGTGGCGTTATCTCCCATGACTTCAACTTCATACGATTTGGATCCAGTAGTTGACATGGTGATATCTTCGATAGGGTTATTGGAGCCTGATATCCTTACCCTTGATGAGACCCTCAACATGTGTTCCTTCCAGAGTGATTTTCTTCCATCCAGTGAAGCTCTCTTAGAGTCCATGACCGAGTTTTGTCCCTTGACATGGTGTCCTTCCAGAGCGTTATTCTCTTGGAAGCCATGATCAAGGAGAGTCAATGAGCATAGTTTCTTTTCTCTGTGGAAATCTCATTAAAAAATGAAACAGAGGTCACGAGCACAGTTTTCATCTCTGTGGCAAGCTCATTAAAAAATGAAATAGAAGGTTTGAGCATAGTTTTATTTCCTGTAACAAGATCATCAAAAAATGAAACAACAATCTGGGGATTGAACCCGAAACCCTGAGCATAGTTCTTTTTCTGTGTCAAGCTCATTAAAAAATGAAACAATCACCTATTTTGAACCTTCTTTTCATCCACTCTTATCCTTTTTGTCCCTCTAGAAGAGAAATTGGTGACAACCTCACTGTCGGTGAATGAATTGAAGTTTGGAGGGCATGTCTCTAGCCTTTGATGATCATTCTAGAGTTAAGGAACTATCTTTCAAGCTGGGGGCATACTGAGCTTGGTCTTTGTTCTTTCTCGTGCTTGAAAAAACATGAGAATGCATCCGGGTAAACTTTTATCTCTTTTTCAGACCTGCATGGATATACGAAAAAGGAACCCCTTGGAGTCTTCTTTGAGCTCTTTTCAGACTCTCTAAATATGAAAAGATTGTCGAGTGATATTGCTTCCTTTCCCACTCGTTAAAATATTTGAAAGGGCATCTTTCGAGTGATAATTTATCTCTTTTTCGGCCTCGCGAGACTAACATTACGAAAAAGGACAACATTGGAGTCACCTTTAAGTTGTTTTCAGACTCCCTAATATGAAAAACCACCGAGTTTACCTTTTCTCGACTCGTTAAACAATCATACATTGAAGGGCCCATATGGGACCAAACCCTTACTTCTTCCAGTTCGTTAAATAAAGGAAGAGGGACTTATCGAAGGTGAGTCATATCGAGCACGTGTTATGCTCCTCGAGCTTGCTAAATTAAAAAGAGGTACTCGTCTATCTGGATGGGGGAAAAACTGAAAGAAGCAAGGCAAGAATATTTTTGAGAACACTACCAGTAGCCCTTACAGTCGCCCTTGAACAAGGCACTTTGTCTTTGCACACATTTTAATCCACCGAACCTATGCACTGAGCCAATCCTCTGAGTTTATTTTACTCCTTTGGGTCACCTGATGAAAGTCACAGCATCCACTACATTATCAAGTTTTGGTCCATGTCATGTTTCTGTTGATGTACCTCAGTGTTCAAGGGAAGTATCTGCCTCGAGAGTTAGCCATCACAAATATCATGTTTCAATACCTATGTTAGTCCATGTTCATTCAATCTACCAATTACATCTCTGTGTCTATTTCGTGTCATTGATGGGGGATACATCAAGGCCCTCCTTCGACGAGTCTATTCTTGTCAATTTCAACACATTATCCAGGGACTCAGACTTAGAAACTAGTTAGTACCTTGGGACATGCATGCCTCAATGGAAGGAATCCTCATGTCTGACAGTGGGTTTACATCATTGACCTCTGATCGAATGATTCCATGGATGTTTGACTTCAGTTCATCTATTCACATTCGTTGGAATGTACTAGAGTACCTTGGGAATCATTGACATCAATGGTGATTTCCCTCACACTTGTTAATGTTTTACATCATTGACCGGTAATCAAGTGGTTTATGTCATGTTCAACATCAAGACATCTATTCACATGGTTATATTTGTACTACATCAGGATCGGTAAGAAGACCCTAGGTTGAGTCATCACTCTTATATGTACTTTGTCTAGGTTGCGAAGGAGTTCTCTTGAACTATGACACATATATTGTTACATAGATCCACTTTTTATTGGTCATGGCTATGTCTTGTCATTTCATAGATCCATTGTGTATCCTTCGTGGCTACAATTAGTTTAGGTCATAGGAGTATAGATCCAGATTGTATCTGCAATGGCTATACCATTTTTTCAATATAATTATGGATCCGCAGTGTATTGTATGGCGATCATACCTAAAAAGTCTTTATCACTCAAGCATAGGTATGCCTGCCTTGGGTTTGAAACATGTCATAATATTTATTTGATGGTTGTGTGCATCTTTTTCTGGTTTCTCTGTGTCCATACCCTTTCTTGAAAAAGTCTACAAAGTACTTCAGTCATCATCGTCTTCTAACTTCATGCTTTGGGGGGCAATCTGTTACACCTCAAAATTACTCACTTCAATAGTGTCGCAAGTGTCTTCATTATGAGTGTTATAAGTGTCGCATCTTGTCTTCAAGTGTCACATATTGAATATAAGTGTTGTAAGTGTCAAAAACATCATACTTCCATCTTGCATATGTCGTGCCTCTAACGACATCATGAAGACACTTAAGACACCTCAAAGGTTAGTTTGGAAGAAGAGAAATCACTTGACAGGAAGTACAAGCCTTTTGAGAAAACCACAAAAAAATGGATTTTGGAGAGGAGTGCTCCCCTACCCACTGTCAGGGAGTGCTGACACTCCCTGGGCCTCTTTGGGGGAGTGATTGAGTGCCCTGTGCACCCTTTTGGGGGAGCACTACCCTCTTTTTAGCAAATTCTGGGTTTGTTGAGGCAAATAAGGGAAGAATCCCTCAATTCTTGAAGGTAGTTGGATTCGAATAGATGGTCAAGGCATGATATTAGGGGAGATACTCAACTGAAGGAAAGGAATCCTCAACTTATCCCAAATATCTCTCAAGTGGTTGGACCTCTCCAAGGTTATATAAGGAGGCCTTCTCATGGTGAAAAGTACAATGAAAATTGGGAATTACATCAAACTTATGATCTCATGAGTGAGATGTCATCAAAGAAATTAGTGGAGATTGATTGAGCAGAGGGGTTGGACAAGGAGAACTGGAAGAGGCTGTGTTGACGGGCGAAATTGACCGTCCGTCAACTGGGAGAGTGGAACCGGTCCGGGGTTGTCTAAATAACCCAAGCCGTTTGGAATGGACCACCCTGACGAGTTTAACGGCTCCATTGGCCGCTCTGAGGTCTCGTAAGGAAACCAAAGAGAAAGTGATCTGAGCTAAATAATCTAAACTAAGGAAACTAGAAACTAATAAA
>SNQJ01S0005211.1:260013-272760 GCA_010110895.2 Picea sitchensis
CGTCGTTCATTCGAAGTTTGCGACGAAAAATCAATGTTTGTGAAACGTTGGTGTAGGCAGCTTATGAGACAATGAAAAATGTGAATTGGCTGCCAACAGGCTGCTACACCTTCATTGAAAGGATTGTAAGTACTTTTACTTGTTCTCATTAATATAATTAATGCTTGGCCTGTTTCTTTCAAACTTGTGCTTGTTCCATATGAGTTTGTCTGGAGTAGATGGATCTATGATTGAGCTAATCTCAGTAGAGTAGGAAGTCCATTGTATCTTTGTTTGTCTTACAGGATCTATCAAGGAGATCAAGATCGAAGCTCAGCCTAGACTTTGCAAGGACAAACGTCATTCATAAGGTACATATATTTCTCCTTCTCTTTCATTCATTAGCTTGATTAGATCTAAAAGAAAGTCAGTGTCCATGTTAATCACTTTTTGTCTTGGCCTTAGGAGTCTAGAGACCAAGAGGGAATCCACTTGTCTGCAAGGGGATTTACCTACAACATTCGCTGGGATGGATGATGAAAATTGCGATGTGAGATTCGACATACCATAAGAGAAAGGGCTAGAGGCTGTAGGGATGGACTGAGTATTGTACCTAGGTGTACCAAAAATAGGCCCAAAAGGGTTTGTCACTATAGGTTGAGTAGCAACCATAGATTGGATAGGAGTGATGACTAGAACCTCTGGCACTACAACCATAGTGGTCAAAGGTGTAGAAGGAGTTCCATTAACTATGGTAGGTATGGGAGTCAAAGGACTCCCACTATCTTTATGACTCGACTCATTATTCATACTTGTATGACCACAAGTATGGTAGGTGGAGTTGTGTGTACCACGATTAATAACTTTACACCTTTTAGAAGGAAAAGACTCAATCTATGGTGGTAAATTCAACAAACGAAAAGACCTATGAGGAAGTGGGTCTGGCTCCACGATGACTCAAGACTCAAGATATAAAATAAATCCTAAGGCCAACTAACAATCAAAGAGCACACCAAAATAAACAAAAAGACCAATATGTACACAAACAAGATATAGTGGTTGAAAGGGACCTCCCTCACTAAATTAGGTATGCCTCGCCCAAGAGGGGTCTGAGACTCCCTTCAAAATATCGGAGGTATCAAAATCAGTTATAAGGGACCTTGTTGGCTTAACAACACATTTTGTCAGATCCCCTTAGAGAGGTAATCCTCCATAAAGGCATTATGTTGTATGACCCTTATCTGACCTAGGGTACCTACAGAATAACCCATGCAAGTAATCTATGTGGCTACCTATGTCAAGCAACTAAAGACACCATAATAAAACTAATGCGCAGGAGAACAATCGTAAGTCAGGTCCACTGTATGGGCAGGGTAACAAATCTCGAAATCTTGAGAGCACTGCCTCTCACAGATGTAAAGGCACTAGAAAGACCCCCAGATATGAATAGATCCCCAAAAATATCTCTGATGCTAAGAAGGTATTAGAAGGATATCTCTTCAACCAACTTCACATGACCTCATTCTTAACTCCGATGTGAGCGGAGCCTCATGATGTCACTAATTATATAATGGATTTCACCACTCCCTTAGTCAGAAACATATGTTGACTTTTATATCCTTGGAGAAGTTTACTCACAAAATCCTATTCCAAGGCTCTATATCTTAAGCTAGTTTGTGCACCCTAAAACATAAAATCGTTTCTAATCAATTTTAAATTTATCAGTGTTAATTTTAGTGGATTTGTTTACTCAAAATATTTGGTCTTGAAACTGATGATGTTATGACTCAGCAAGTAAAATAAATGAATATGAATATAATGCAAAGTCCTAACTTCAATTCTCAACAAATGATAAGCTTTTCAAAATACAATTTTCAATTCAACTCTGTGATTTCAAATAAGATGCAATCTTTCCATACATGTATCAAGATCAATAGAAAGAACTCAAAAGATCAAATTCCATAATGAAAAATGTATATTTTTTGTATTTTAAATATAAATAAATGAAAATGCAAGGAATAGACCATATCTTGATATATAGACCCTACTGTGAGAAAAAAGAGACAAACCAAGCAGGATATCAAGAAGAAAACACCCAACCCAAGATGCAAGGACAAACAATGAAAAAGATGACGATAAAGAAAAACCGCTTGAAAATTCAACTAAAGAAAGATTTCCTATCACTCTACAGGCACTCAATAGTTATGACAAAGACCCAATAAGACTCAACAACCATCAAAACTCACCCAACAAACACCAAACTCAACAGTTAAGCAAAAAGGGATGATGTACATGACTGTCTAGGAAAAAACTACATATGTACGCGTCTTATAGAACGACAGCTCACGTATGTACGTGTCTGTCAAGGGAAAACTGTGTGTGTCTTAAAACATTGTTAGGTTAAGGATAAGGCCAAGAAACTCAGACTCAAAATGAAAAGAGATTGTCAAGCAATCAGATGACAAGGAAAATCAAGTTAACAAAGAAAAATCTAAGGAGAAAAACACTCCAAACCCTGAAAATAAGATTCTATCTCTAGTATGGTCACCAATTATGTTACGAGGAAATTCACTCTATCGCAAGGGGTAAACCGGAACAGACTGAAATGACTATAGAAATCAACTCTATTCTAAAATATGTTAAATAAAAAAACATGCTAAAAAGAAAAGATAAAGATCCTACCTCATTCGGACGTTCAATGAAGTCTACTGTTGAGCACTCGACTCAAAGCTATACACCTGCAACTTGTCCTCAAAAACCAATATACATAAGCATATGGTGATAATATATAAATTTAGCACATATAATGGGATAATCCATCAATATTCATAACAAATACGCCCATGGAATAACAATTCAAATATTTGCAAGACATTAATTGGACGAGAAAAGAGTCTTTCTATTAAAATATGATATAACCAAAATTGTATGGGTGACAAACTTCCATGTCGACATGTCTCGGAACCGAGAAACTAAGTCCTTTCCAACTGGCCTTCACCAAAGGCAAGCTCATATAAGAGAGACAATGAGGTTCTCCACCAAAAAGGGAAGAGCTTGGGGGCTGAACAGTGTGTTCAGACTTTAAAGGACAAAGGGATGCAGACTCAATACGAAGTGAATAATTTCTCCAGATTAATTTTGCTCTCAAAAGTTGGATTCTTCTTTTTCTCCACAGCTTGGATATGACCCATTTATAACCTTCAAATGGAACTTAAGGGCCGATTCAGAATGTTTCCGGTATATGGAAGGTCAATGATCATGGATCTAGTGATGTGACATGGAAACCTGACACAATTTTTAAGTTTTGGGCACAAAACCTGATATACGCGGGTTGTAATGATGCTACCTATGTATACACATGCTGTATAGCTATTAGAACACGTATATGTGGAAAAATATTATTTTTAGCTCTAGGAACTACAAAAAGGGACTTCAAATCTGCACAGGGAAATGGAAAAGACCTTATGAGCAAGTTGCATGGGGTGATGAAAATATTTCTATAACAAATGGAAAGGATCATGTACATCATCACTCCAAGTTTGATTATTTATTTTAATTAAACCAATAACATTGTTTATACAATTTAAATAACAAGCTCGGAATACAACACTTCTACCTGTTCATTATTGAGTTCTTAAGTTCTTTTTTTTATATAAGCATTTACGAGAACTCCTGAAGGTTTCGTACGAACATTATGGGTTAAAGTAGAGACTCATGGAGAACATGCACCAATTGCATGACGCTTAATGTAGTGAAACACTAAACTTTGAAATCTCAACTTGAGTAATTAAAACTTTGATCAAGATCACTACACGGCACACAAAAGAAATAGATATCAATATCTGGTTAACATAACAAAATCATGACCTAAAGATTGTCAAGTGGATATTACAATAGATGTAAGGTTATAGCTCCAGATTAACATAATTTATTGTTACCTAACTCCTAGACTTAAATCACAAATTAGCTAGTTGTTGACTACGAACAAAGAAAAAACGATGTGGTAAATATGCCTTTTACCGAACCCATAGTCTGTAATAGATATTCTAGGTACTATTACAAATAACATCACAGTCAAATCCTAGACAGAAAGAGTATGACACTACCACAATGGAGTCGGGTAAATATTACTCTTACAGTGTAAATCGTCAAGTAGAATTAAATAAAAGGGTAAAAACACAGGTGAAATGTTGGTAAATAAAAATTACTTGTTGTTAGAGTTTGATTTTTTTGCTGCGCAAGAGAAATTGGCACAACACAGATGTTATACAACTAAAATGTTATCATTTTTACAACCACCTTGTCTACGCACTAAGTGCATATCAAGTGCCTCTACCAAACATTTTTTCTTTAAAATAAATCTTCCAACCCACCACTTTACTTTTCACAGTGAAATAAATCTTAGATTCAACATCTACTCAACGATATATCTTAATACTTAACTTTTATAAATTAAGAGAAGGAACTCCAAGCATCTTAACCAGAGATAACACATTTAATTTATTTTTCACAACCAATCAGATTTTATCAACGATTCTCGGATGAATTAAATTTAGGGATATAACATGCATTTGATTTGCTAACCATAGATATACATCATTATCATTAAAATTAAAAACTAAGGTGATGATAAGACAAGTATCAGATGGAACCAATCTTAAATTATAGCTTCCAAAAATCAATATAAGCTACATAACAACGTTTGATTTTACATTCCTTGATGCCAATACATCTTTAGAATAACAACTATCATAAATTATTAAATAGACTAAAATCAAATAAATACCAGAACCAAGGAAAGAAGTAGTTTGTTGATGCTTTTCAAATCTGAAGATTTACACAACATCCTCCTTTTGCCTACCAATCCAAGACTTCACTGGTACCTCCCAGTCAACACTAGGGGTACTCTTCTTCTCCCTTAGCCCCTGAGCCGCAAAGGGGCCACAAAAAAAAAAATAGAAACTCAATAGCACAAACTTTCCTCACAAGGAGAGGCTTTCACCTCTTGCACAAGTTTGCAATCCCAACTCTCCACAAGTAAACTAGTTAAGAAACATTTTGGCAGCATAGCAATACTTGAAAAATTGAGACCCCTCTCTCTTCCTCACCATTTATTTTATAGGAAAAATCCTCAATGACACAAGTCCTCTCATGCACAATAAACAATTTTTAATAATTTAATTAATGATTATTCACCCACACCACTTGTCACACTCTCCCAAGTTGCACAAGTAAATTATTATTTTTTTTTATTTAATTTGACATTTTCCCTCACAATCCCCAATGTGTTCCTATTTTTTCTCTTAGTTGTCTCTTAGTTCCCCAATCCTTCATTCATTTTTGTCCCCTAACTAGATTTTAGTTTGAGTTGGATTAGGAGTCTTATTTTAGTTAGGATTAGTGATTGATTGACCCAATATGCTACTCTATGTGGACCACCTATTCTCTCATGTTTTAATTTCTTCTTATTTAAAAATTTCTTATTTCCTCTTTTACTTAATTTGCTAGTTTAATTCCCTTCATTCCCCCTTTTTTATTTATTTATTTAGTCAAACTCTTAGACTTAGACTCTTGTTAGATTTTTTAGTTATATTTTAATAATTAATTAAATACTATGTTCTAATAAGGTCTAAACATTTTTATTATATTTTCTATGTCATCCGCGATGTGCCCTTCAAGACGCACCTCCGTGCTCCAAGGGTGCCACTTGCCTTTGATTAATTTGAAAGTTTTTCTGAAACTTGGAGTCAACAATCCACTTGGTCGACCTTGTGAGAGACTAAGAGCTACCTAAGGAATACATATTTTTCCTTATTGTGCGCCCCTTATAATTCTTTGTGAGCGACTATCTCAGTCTTCCCTCACGACATCGTGGACCTCTCAGAACGAGGTAAACGAGGTAATCGTTAACCATGCATTCAGGTCATGAAGGGAGTGGTAGTAGGCTATGACAGGGATGCTTCTAAACCTCTCCCTCATCTATTTGGTTTCTGTGTACGACCCCTTTACTCCATATGTGAGTCGGATTAACAAGCACCACCAAGCCTGCATCCACTGGCAAGGAAAATTTTAATGATCCATATACATAATATCCATACTGAATCATCATACAAATCACATGCGTGTAAATCAAATACTCAAACCAAAATATAAGTTCACTCCTTGACTCAATCCAGAGTCCAAGGAAGTACATTGATGCCATCAACATCCTCAACCTATCATGTATCTTGCACACTCAGGAGAACTCATCAATATTACCTGTTTATATATATAATCACAATGACATAAAATATAACTCATAATTAGGTAGAAATCATAATGTTCCATAACCAGATCACTTGCTTGCAAGTGTCCTCAAAGAATAAGTCAAAATAATGGTGCTTAGTGGAACTGGATGTTACATAGGTTAGAAATTTTTAATATTACTTTTTTTTTTTTTTAAATACCCGGATTGGATCCCTAACCCTTAGACCCTCTTTCATTTGGGGACACAATTTTTTCCCTAAGAAATAGGTATGAACATGTCTATTCAATTCCATTTAATTACTATACAATTTGTCTTGATGTAGTTCTTTTTTATTGTTTTATTTTATTACTTGCTTATAGTCAAGCTTTGGAACTTATGTGGTAAAAATGTATGGTTTTGATTTGTTAATTAATTGTTGATTACTGCTATAAACCTTTAATAAATCTATAACAAAAATGGATTAATTCTGTAATACATATGGGGTCAATATAATTCAATGACATTTGTACTGTAAGAATATATAATTCATGTATTAATGTACTTATATTTCTTTGGTGTATTTTTTTGTAAATATAGGAAATACCAATGCCAACACCTGAAGAGAGTTAAAGGACAATTGCTAAGTTAAGGGATGCATTGGAGGCATAGGTCGGTACTAATAGGAAATTTTATTTCCCTTACAATCAATGCAAGGGTTTTAAAAGAAGAAGACTTGTAAGGAAAAAAATTGAAATACATTCTTTTACATATGGGCATCGTGAAGGGGGGCATACATTTCGTTCCATTGTAAGTTATTTATTATATATGTCTTTGTATTGATTGTGTTTATAACAATTTATTTTGTTTTAATATTTGTTATATACACTAATGCTATTAATTTTTTGTAATTGTAAATATAAATCCTCCTAGGTATATACCGTTGGATAAATATCTTCCAAGTAGTAGTAGAAATACTATTGTACAAGATGTGGATGATGGTATGGATATTGAAGATCAATTCGTTCCTATGGAAGAAGATGACACCAATAATATTGTTGAGTCGAATGTTGCGACAAATAGATTGATCCATGACATCTTTGCTCCTATCCATAAGGAAAACAATGATGATATTTATCATGATGTATCTCTGCTTGAGAACGCAGAACAACCCCTTTATGAAGGCTCAAGAACAAATATTCTCTCTGCTATAGTGTTGTTGGTGAACTTGAAGGTATTCAATGGTTTTTGAAACACTTGTCTCACACAGATCCAAATATGTGTATTATAATTTGTCACAAATTATATGTAAAGGTTGAATTTATTTTTCTCTATTTTTAGTGTCAATTAATGTGTAAATTAAGGATGCAATATTTTTTATTACTATTATTTACATTAACTAGTTATTTTTTATGTTGGAGATTGTTGGGTGGATTTTTCTTACTACCATCAAATAATTTACCTCGCACATACCGAGAGATGTGTGCCATTATGAAATATATTGGAATGGAGTATTAGGTTATTGATGCATTTCCAAATGAGCATATTATATACTATGGAAAATATGCATCAGAAATGAAATTGCCATAATGTCAAATCAGTAGATATAGAACCAATCAAGTAACAAAAAAGGTTCCTCACAAGGTTCTTCGTCATATTCCGATAATTCAATGTTTGCAACGATTGTTCAAGTGCCAAAGCATTGCACAATTTATCGATTACCATGCACGCCACACAAGTGAATATGTTGTTCTTCAAACGCCTAAATATGGTTCTGCATTTAGGAACATCGAATAAATATGGCCAATTTTTAAAGAAGAATCTCATAATGTCAAGATTTCATTGGCAGTTGACGATGTCAATCCATTTGGTGACCTCAGGTCTATTTACTCAATGTGGCCTATTTTTTTTATAAAAAATAACCTTCCTCCTTGGATGTCACTAAAGAGGGAACATACAATGTTGGCAATGATTGTTCCAGGTATTGTTTTACAAAATTAGTTTGAATGTTGTCTTTCGTTTTTCTTATTCATTGAATAATTACTTATATATACATAAGGTAGTAACTATGTGTACTTTCACCCAATTAGGTAAGTACCAAGTGAAATATATGAATGTATATATTGAGCCTCTTGTTGATGAGCTACTCAAGTTATGGGATGGTATCACTATGTGCGACATCTCTAGACCAATAAGAAAAAATAAATTTCAATTCCATGGAATACTTACATGGACAATTCACGATGCCCCAGGGAAAACACATTTTTGTGGTATGTAACATATTGATGCATTTTAATAGTATATAATTTTATGAAAATATTATGCATGCTTCTTAAATATCAATTCATTGTTATATAAATAATACTGACATCAATCCATATAATCTTGTAGGTCTTCAAACAAAGGGTGAATTTTCATGTCCAGTTTGTGCTCCTAGGATGAAATCGCCTCATTCAAGAAGTATAGGAAATGAGGTGTTTGATGAGTATAGGCACCTTATCCCTAATAACCATAGGTATCGAACTACATAAAAACATATTTTCAATTTGAAAGAAGAGATTGGAATAAAACCACAAAGAATGACACCTCACCTATGGAAGTTGGAATATAATAGAAATCGTCAAGGTAAGCATTTAGTCTATGTGTCTACATATATATTAATTTTAATTTGAGTTGAATTTTGTTTGTTGTATCTAACAATTATTGTTGTAATCTAATTAATTATTTTTCATAAATGTCGTCAAGGAATTAAAGGGATTCCACGAGGAATGAAAAGTTACACTGTATAATTCAATATGTTTCCCTGCTATGAGAACCTACAAATAAATCATTTGTTTGATCCAATGAATATCAAGAAGAATGTAAAATAAATGTTGTGGAGAATTGTAGATGGAAGGAGTGACAAAGAAAAAATTGTCAAAAATTGTACTGGCATTCAGGAAGCCAATCATGCACTACAAAATGTGATTTATTCAAATAGCAATGTGTTGAGCACTCAACACACCCTAAAAATCCTATGTAATTTTTTACTTTTTGGGTACCACTTGATCTTCGCATTGTTTTATTCGAATTCATTTTGAGAAATGTTTGGCTTTCTTATTATCTCGACTCTCATTAGTTTTTCAGGTCTGTTTGAACTTATGAAACCCTGTGACTTGAATAAGCCTTAACGCCTAAATAAAGAATCAAAAATCCAAAACACTTCACTCGACACACTCAGATTCGACATCGGAAGGTATTCAAAGAGGGAAAAGAGCCACTCGAGAAACCTTAGTCACCGAGCACCGATCTCAATCGGCATCGGAAAAAATGATTTTTTTTTTGCACCAAATTTTTGATTAAGGATATCGCTGATAGTCGATTCCTCTTCGGCATCGGTAAAAGACAAGGGGAATAGACGTTAACGAAGAAAGAAATGATATCACCGATAACTGATAACCGACGTGCTCATAGGAATCGGGAAAGACATAAAAGGATCGCAACGAACATTCTGACCATGCTAAAGAGTTCCCATGATCGCCGATCCCTGATGCATTTTGACATCGGGACCTTTTCGAGGAAGTTGATTCGAAGAAAAACACATGATAGGTTTATCCCTGATCACCGACCCCCAATACCTTTTCAGAATCGGTGAGCTAAGGTATGTTTTAAAAATGAATAACTTAATGAAATCCCCGACTCCGATTAATACACATGGATCATGCCACATATCTTCAAAACTATGTGTCTGTTCCATATCAGAGAACCGTACAGTCTAGTTTTTCCCTGAGTTATTTATTTTGGTCCCCTAAGTCCAAGTCACACCTTCGAGTCATATTTGACACGACAAAATTGTACGATCAGATTGATCGGCGTTGAAGATTTTGCAAGGGACATCAACAAAAACCTTCATAGTGCATCCCTAATCCCCGATCCACCCACTGAGAAAGCAACATGATGGGACATTTTAACGTTGGATACGATTAGATTTTGAGCATTTAAGGGGATAATTCATACCAAATCCCGCATTATTTTCTACCTTGTGTGCCAATCAAAACGGTCATTTAAAATCACCAATAGACCACATCACCCCCGCGCCTCCATCGTCGACCCACAATAAATATAAGTTGCAGAGATTCAGTGAAAGATTTGTTTAAATGGCACTCATCACCCAAATTGAATGGATGATGTGACACGATAATTTATCCACTGGTTTAAATTATCTTGAGCCGTGATAAGAAAAATCATTCTGCGTGAAAGGACATTCAGAGCATCTGAAGAAATGCGATGAGCAATTTGAAAGTTGCAGAGATCCTGTGAGTATCAAATAACCAGGTTTAGCAAGCTTACAGGTATGTATCCAAGTCTATGGATTTTACATGTTAACACTTCATATATTTTGATTCGGTTTTGTTCTTTACACAGTCTCTGAAGGTTTATTTTTTATTACCGAAACAATGCCTCCAAGAAATCCGACCACTAGATGATCGTTGAGGGTGTCAAATATGAAAGAACCAAAGTTAGGTGAAGGCTCCTCTCCAGGGATCGCAAGACAATTGGAATACATGGCAAGACCAAATCCCATCAACAAAACATCAACGAAGAAGAATTTCATCCAGCCTCCGGCCTTTGGAGATAGAGAGGCGAGAACGGGGACCAAGGAGACACTCCCACATTGGGGAGAGCTCTTTAAAAATATCAACCGAGAGGAATACCCAGAATATATACCACATAGTGACCCAGATGTGAAAGCGTTGGACAACGAGGTGTTCCCGAACATCCGACGGTCGTACCTGCATATGGTGGCAAGCATAACCCTTGTTTTTCCCTGTATAGAACTTTTGAGGTGGCTCATCGACCACACAGATAAACATAATTGTTTGATCAATGATGATAATGGTGGTTGTGTCAGAGTGTTATCACCGGTCGAAGTCCAGAAGTATTACAAGATTAGAGACCCTGAAGAGCGACTGAACACAGATTTTTTCATAAAATTCTATGAGCACCACAACACTAGATGGATGATGGCCTCATGGTGGAGAGAAGATAAGAAATACACCAACCGGAGTATCGGATGGTACCATATGAACAACTTAAGAGATCCGTACATCTACCTGATGGATCTCATCTACTGATTATATTGGGAGAAGGATTGTTCTATATTTTCAGAGGCATGGATGCCTCTAGCTTAAACAGTGGCCATTTCTGGGAGCGGTTTCATCTGGGGAGCCATCATCTCTAATAAACTGAGCATATGCATACAATAGGCTTAGACGTCGAAGGAAGGAGAGACACCAGCCTTCTACATGGATTCATATTTACTTGATGTCATGTGTGCCAGAAACATTTTCGTCAGCATGAACTTGAGTTGGCATGTTGCAGAGCTCCCGGTCCACGTATATTTTAGTGTCCTATGGGAGCATAGGTACAAGAAGTCTTACTCTCTCATCTGTGATGAATTCATCGCACAAATTTATTTCATCCTTTTTAAGAAAGAATGCCTGAGACTATTATTTGCAACCAAGAAGATGATATTCAAGGTAGGCCACTGGTACTTAGACAAGCGTGATACCTACACTAGGGTGTTTGGGGCTAACGGAGCACCACATATTCTACCAGCGCATGTCCTTGAATGACTTGTAGTGGGAGAGATATGCTACCAGACCATCCTGCAAGGCTACACCACCACTTTGGTTAAGGACAATAAATAAGTGTTCATACCTTATGGTCTCCATGTAGGCTTCTACATGGTGAAGGACACCGCTCAAGCCAAATGAGAAGGGATGAGTTAGAGTTCATATTCCAGACTGACGGATTCTGCAAGCATGATCCAAAGGGTCTAGTCTTGAAACATGCCTTGCAAGTGTCATCCTACTAGCCATACGCCCATGACAAATTTGAAGATGAAGTCTTCACAGAAAATACCCAGTACTAGGAGGAAGTAGTGGTAAGGATGATCGAACCAAAAATGAACAGGTTCAAATCCATGAGCCTAGATGAACAAGCGATTACCATAGAGAAATAGGCTCAAGAGGCCCTCAAATTCAGGGATGAAATGATAGCGGCAAAAGAAGTAAAGGTTCCCCTAGGAGCTCCGGTGCAGGATAGAGGTTTCCCTATTACACAGGATGCATAGACAAGGGGAATGATCATGATTGAACAGGCACAGTGAATAATTGATCAGCTGCAAGATGACCCACACCTCACAGGAATGACGTGGTCCCATGCTTACAACCCAGATGAAATCCAGACAGGCCCAGGCGACCTTGAACTGATAGACATTGATGAAATACCCAAGTTAGACAACCCTGAAACTGTACTGCCACAGGCTGGATCACCGGGGGGTGTTGCAACTCAATCAGATATAGTCAAAACATTAGGGAGATGAAGTGCACCAAACCCCCTCAACAAATTGATAAACATCTATGATGATGAAGACAACCCAGAGGTATCCTCGGTGACTCTCCCGACGCTCAAATTCATCTTTGAGAGAATGAACAAGAGGTTGAGAGTGTCCTAGACATTGGTCATCTTGATGCACCAAAAACCCAAGCAGATAGTCTGAA
>SNQJ01S0005211.1:272770-304385 GCA_010110895.2 Picea sitchensis
CATCTTGTACTTGAATATTTAAGTGGGGTAAAAGGAGGTTGCCCCCTCGAAGAGGCTTATTATCTGATATTATCTCTTTTTCAAGGCGTTGAGTACTTTTCTTGAGGTTTTTCTATGCTATATTGATGTTTGGTTCTTAACAAAGCTCCACATCAACAAATCAACGTCCCAATGGTCGATTATCAATTAAGTACCGAGCACACCCTCGACGCCTCAATTTCAATCGGTACTCACCCTCCCAATGAATGAAAAACTGAAGCCGGACCCTCTGAACACATGGAGGAAGTTCAAGAACCCAGTCTTGAACAAATATACACCATCAAGAGCCTAGTAAATATTCTCACTTGGGGAGATCAACAAATCCCCGAACCCATGGATGACATTGCTGACATACATGTCATCGCTTATGATCGAAAAAGGAAAGCTATCGTGTAGAGAACTACCAAAAATAGGAGGATCACTCTAGATCACTCCATCCTCTTCACCACAGAGGAAAATCTGATCAACACAGAACATTCTAAGACATCCGAACTTATCGGTGCAGGGATGGCAATCACAAATTCCACCTTGGATAGAGAAAAAGAGGATGAAGAGGAGTTGGCTGCTGCTTTGAAGGAAATAGAACATTTGTGCCAATTGGAGAAATATTACCAGGACACCACACAGGTCGCGGTGTTCCTGAGAAGTGAATTCCAAGAGGCCTACAAAAAATTTATAGATGAACAACACCTGTTCAATGCAAGGATAGTTGAGCTTTAGGAAGACACCCTCATGGCACTGGTGACATGCAAGGATATGGAGAGGTGGTATGAGAAAGTGCACCAAGCCATGGAAAGGATTGACTATATCAGCGTGGTGTAAGAAGGCCAAGATTTCGAAGAGCACGACATCCAGGTGCTAAGGGAAAGCAACATCAACTGCATAAGGAAATTGGCCAAATATTGCGTTAAAATGGATCAGGAACCTCATCGGGAAATCTAAGATAAATGGCCCAAGTGCGAGAAAAGATGGACCAATATTAACCAAGCAATGAGAGACATTGGCCTCCGTGAATTTGGCACACCCGATGACTTGGTCAACTTGCATGACATAGTCAAATCGCATGTTGAACAAGACTGATCATGGGATGAGGAAATAGAAAAAGTGACAGACATGGCACCAGGACAGGTGTGATAGTTCATGGAGCACCTAATCAAAGATCGAGCTATGTTGCAATAGTTAAGTGCCAGAATAGTCAAGTATAGGACAAGAGCAGTAGAGATATGAGAGATTCTTTTGGCCTTAATGGAACAACATAGATTCCTGTATGCTAACACATGCAAGGATCGCTTCATCAAGTGATGACTCTTAGAAAGAATGATAGAATAAAGAGCCATGTGGCGAGTTTTGTTTTACTTAGTTGCACTTTAATAGTTACTTTTAGTTAATATCATGTTATAAATAAGAGGATCAACCTATTAGCTCAGGGTCGATGGTTTTTTCAAAGACCCTCATTTTTGGATTCTGTAAAGAAATATTTTGGAGCTGCATTAATTGAGAAGTCTTGTTTAGGACTAGAGACAAGTTTTTGTTTTTCATAAAGTGTGTATGATTGGATGTGGAGAAGAATTATTTCTGATTTCATCTCATGAATGGATGTTGTAATGAGTAAGAGCTTCTAAAACTATTGATAAGTTATCTGGTGCAATGCTTTATAGTTCTTATCTTTAATGATGAAAAGTAAATCGTTGTGTTATTATGTGATGGATGATTAGAGTTAAGAGAATTATTTTTCTTACCATCGTTTATCGCATGCATGTTTTCTTTCTGAAAAATTGTATCTCAGTCAGTTTGGAATACCAGTAGGTTAATGTATTATTACTAGACCTGTGGTAGAGAATCATTGTCTACATGATAGAGTAAAAGGGTTATCCCAATCTTAGCCTTCTCCAGTAGCTAAGTTACCCCACTTTGATTACATAGTTGGTTTATATCATCTTGTATCTTGTATTGGTCCCACCTATTAGATAAAAATACAAAAAGAGAACGTATGAACTGAAGCCTTCATAAGAAAATGTAAATCCCATCGATTAATTGGCTGGATCACAAGATTTGGAGAACCATTCCACCATTAAATGGTGTAGAGTCTAATTGGGACTCAATGGTGGGTTTGGTTTCTGTTGTTGAGTTAAAGGGATTTAGGACCCCTCAACATAATTGGTGCTAAAAGGAGGACATGCGAATGAATGGCTGACAATATTATTTACAAAATCTATTGCACAGCTTGTAGATTCAAAATAGCCCACATGCATGGCTAGTCATTCCCAAGACAACCCACACAAACTAAGTACTCCTAAAACTAGTAACTCACCCCAGCACAAGGAAGAACATATGTTTCCTGATATACCCTACGCTCTTCCTCACGAGGAATTGAACCAATTTAGAAGAATCACAAGAGCTTACGCCCGATAGATCGGTGCATCACACTTAGCTCCATTACTCCCTCGAAGAAAACAAATAAGCAGACCAGTGGTCGAGTCCCCTGACTAGGTTTTTGTGCACACAGTAGAAGACCTGATAGATTTCTCCCTCACCGAAATCAAACATCCTCTTAATCTAATGCTCGAAACACTTGCTAACAACTACTCCGAGCTTGATGACTTTTTTGAAGAGGAATTTTTTGACTCAGAAAGATCTGAAGACATGGAAGATAACAATGACCATGATGAAGAAAGGGGAAACCCACCTCATAATAATCAAACTTGGTTGGCCAGAGATGCCTTGGCCATCCCTGGATGAGTACACAACATGTCTCGACATCCAAAAAAGTTACTCCCTAAATTTGATCTTGAAGCCTCAAGGTTTCCTGAAGACCATATCAAAACGTTCATACTGGCTATTAGAATGATAAATGTTCAACATGAAGATGTAGTATGCAGTATTTTTCCCTACACTTTTGAGAATTTGGCCTCCACATGGTATTTTAACTTACCTGTAGGATCCATAACTAGTTGGACTAAGTTTCAAAAGGATTTTCTAGACAAATTTGCAAAAAAAAACCACTACAAGAGATTTGATGGCTAAGTTGTTCACCTCCACCATGAGTTCAAAGGAAAGGGTTAAGGATTTTAATAAAATATTTACCACCATATTAAACAAATTCCAACCTGAAGCTAAACCTACTCAAGTGTTGCAAATCGAAGTATACGCTAATGCTCTCCCAACTTCTATTTCCATGTTTGTGAAAAGGGCTTCCAAACCAACCTTAGATGATAATTTTGAAGAAGCCAAACCGATGGAGTTCCAAATGAAGGGATGTAAAGAAGGCCAGGTATCTTTAGTTAATAAAGAAGTTCAACCTCCTCCTAGGAGAGGACTACTGCTAACTAGACCCCCAGGGAAACAAACAGAACAAGGTCTAAGAAAGGGGAATGGGGACATAGAAGACCTACAATGCATGGTCAAGAAGTTGTCAAACGAAATCATATATATGAAGAGAACCACAGGGGAGGGAAACCAAGGCCAAAGGTCCTATAAGCCTTTATTTAAAAGGACCCCACCTTTAAAATCAATTGAACCTCCCCCGACTAACTTAAACATCGATCTGGGAAATGTGGAATCCGACTCTTTCTGTACCTATCATCAAGAGAATCACTCTGAAAGAGAATTCCCTCAATGGGTGCATGCCATGAATTTGATGGCCAACCGGTTTCTAGATGAAGTCTCCCTAACCAAACAATCAAGTGGCTCAACTATTAATATTGTCGATCAAGAAGAAGTTGATCCACCAGAAGAAACATCCACGTTAATATGAGACCCTAACCTACCTATGCCTTTCGATGACCTATTTAAATTTCAAGAACCACCCACATAAGTTTTGGTTGTGCAAACACAAAGTAGGGGTCAACCTGTCTTAAAAGACCTTACTATGATCCAAACTTTGGGAGGAAAACCAACTCCCAATCACCCAAAATCACCTTTTTCTCCTTGAAGAAACCCTATAAACATCCATACACAAGAATCACCCAAGCTAGACTACAACATAGTAGAAGACTTGAAAAAGTTGAAGGAAAACATATCGGTCATGGACATGTGTAGAATCCCTTAGCAAAAGGACTTTCTGTTACAAGAATTAAGGTCAGTAGAAAACCCTATGACAACCATTGACCAAGGAGAAAATTTAACTCCCACACACCTAAGAAATAAACCAACTATGAACGCCTGCTCTGAAGATAAGAACGGAAAACCTTTTTTCCCACCATTTCTTTTGACGTTTGAAGTCTTCAACAAAAACCTCCATAATTGTTTGGTTGACTCAGGAGCATCATCCAATGTTATGCCATTTTCTATTTGCAAAAAATTAAACGCAATCCCTCTCAAGAGCGATAAACATGTTATACAACTAGACAGAACTCAGGTGAAGGTTAAGGGAGAGCTCAAAGATGTGATGATCAGAATAGCGACACACCCTAAATTTGTGCAAGTAATTGAAATCATCGTAGTAGACATCCCAGAAGCTTATGGGTTGTTATTAAGTCGAGACTGGCCTGAGAAGTTAAATGGATACTTTAGTACAGACTGGGCTCACCTTTGGCTACCATTAAAGGGGAACACAAACATGATCAAGATCGATAGGGAAAGATATCTAAAACATACCGTCACCGAATTAGAAACCCTTAATGAACCCTCTTCGACAGATTTATCCGTTCTAGGAAATTATTCCTGTGACTTCGATTTCAGGAATTTCTCCCCCCTCTTATATGATGTCCCTCTTACTCAAAACTTCGAAATATTTTTCAAGAGGAATTTTTGACAGCGGCAGAAGAAACCCTCTTCTGTCAAGAACTTGCATTAGAAATCATGGAACAAACAAGAGGAGAGGAGGAAAATGACAAGAAAGAGGAAGATGATAGGAAAACCCCACAAGTTTGGACCTTATACTTTTATGGCTCTAAATCGCAAGAAGGGTCAGGGGCAGGGTGCATCCTCATTGATCCAAAAGGTAAATGACATTTTCTGTCCTGTAGACTAGAGTTTGAGTTCACAAAAAATATCGCGAGCATGAAGCTCTAGTAAAGGGGCTAAAGAAATCCCTAGAGCTAAACACCAAAGAATTGAAGGTTTTCGGAGATTCTAAAATTATTGTTAGACAAGTAAGGAATACTATACATTGCAACTCTCCACACATGAAAAATTACCAATAGGAAGTGCACAGGATAATAGAACATTTTGAAGAATTCAACATTACAACGATCCCTATAACAATGAACATTATTGTTGATTCTCTTGCCACCGCTGCCTCAAGGGTATCACCTCTAGAATATTATGAATCCTCCTGGTTCACTGTGGAGCTACTCTACAAACCATCGATGCCTAACAATATTTAGAATTGGAATATCTTTGAAGAAGATGAACAGATTATAAATGTTTTGACCAATTAGGATAGTTTTAAAGACCTAGCTTTTGACGATGAAATATTCCAGCAACAATCAGTAGAAATTGATCCTTAGATAGATATGATCAACCAACTGACAAACTGAGGTCTCACACGATACCGAAGGGAATATCCAATTTAGAAAACCTGTTTGACTTAAGGAAATATTTAAAGGGTCAAAGAACGCAAAGACAGGTAGTTCCTATCCCATGCATGAAACTATAAAACTCAGGACCCCGGAAAACCCCAAAACATAAATCTCAGCAAGACAACATCTAAAGAGGAAAGGAAGTCCTATCTCAAACTTTTCAGATAATAGCAATATGTCTTTGCATGGTCCTACCAAGATTTGAAAAATTATGATACTCATATCATTCAACACACTATCCCGTTAAAACCTGAAGTGAAACCCTTCCAATAGAAGTTTTGGAAATACCACCATCCTTGGAACCTCTCATGTGTCAGGAGTTGAAGAAACTATTAGATGCCAACATTATCTTCCAGGTCAGACATTCTGCATGGGTAGAAAATTTGGTTCCTGTAAGGAAAAAGTCTGGGGAGATCCACCTATGCATAGATTACAGAAATCTCAACAGAGCTTCAGAGAAGGACAACTATCCAGTCCCACCAATGGAGAAACTCTTGCAGACCGTGTCTGGCTCTGAGATTTTCTCCCTGCTAGACGGTTTCTCAGGTTACAACCAGGTTCTAGTTTCAGAAGAAGACCACGTGAAAACTACCTTCTGAACCAAGTGGGGAACCTTCACTTATAAACATATACCCTTTGGGTTAATCAATGCAGCGGAAACCTTCTAGAGGGCCATGGACGTGGAATTTTGGGGACTAATCAACAAATGTGTGGTAGTCTGCTTGGATGACGTAACTATGTATTCAAAGAATAGAGAAGATCACATCCAACACTTAACCCATATTTTCGAAAGGTGTAGCAAATATGGTATATCCTTAAACCCTAAGAAAACTATTTTCGGTGTCGAAGAATGTAAGTTGTTAGGCCACATTATATCTCAAGCAGGAATTCACATATACCCAGAAAGGATTAAGGATATATATTAGCTTCCACTATCTCACAATAAAAATTCTATGCAATCATTCTTTGGGAAAATCAATTTTGTGAGGAAGTTCACCCCCAATTTCACTGAAACTATTAAACCCTTACAAAACATTATTCATAAAGATGTTGAATTCAAATGGGGTGATGAACAAAAGAGGGCTTTCAATAATATTAAGACTGCAATATCTCAGGCTCTAGTTCTATGAAGTCCCAATTTCAGCAAAGATTTATTTCTCTACACTTTTTCCTTTGACCAATCACTAGCCACAATATTGAATCAGAAGGATGATCACAATAATGAGGCCCCGATATCATTCATGAGAACTAATATCCAAGGGGACAAACTAAATTACCCCACTATAGACAAGAAGGCTTATGCGGTATACAAGGAAGTGAAACACTTCAGATATTAAATCCTTAAGAATCATACCAAAGTCATAGTGACTCACCTTGCAGTTTGATCCCTATTCACTCAACATGAGATGGGGGAAAGAAGAGGAAACTGAATGGAAGTAGTCCAAGAATTTGATCTAGATATAAAACCTGCTAAACTAGTTAAGGGACAAGGGTTATGCAAATTGGCAGTTGAATCCCAAGACCAAGTGAATGATGACCCCATATGGGAGAATGAATTGACATTATGGTGTGGCGAAGCTTCATATGTCTCCCTAGGGGGAGAGTCTTGATACAAGAAACTGAATTATCTCCTGCATCATGGGACTAGCCCAGAAATCCTAAACCCTAGGGAAAGGAGAGCCCTTAGATTAAAATCTGCACAATATCACCTCGTAAATTCAGTACTCTTCCATGTTAAGTATGATGGGTTACTTTTAATATGTCTTGAACGAGAAGATGCAGACAAAGTTCTGAAAGAACTCCATGGTGGTCCTGCCGGTGGATATTTTGCAGGAAACACCACCACTCATAAAATAATGAGAGTCGACTACTATTGGCCTACTCTATTCAGAGACACTCACATATACGCTAGAAACTGTAAGATTTGTCAGATAAGTGCGGGGAGGGAGAAGAGAGTAGCTATCCCACTCCAGCCAATGGATTTTTCTAGGCCATTTGAGCAATGGGGGTTAGATATCTTAGGAGAAATTACACCAATTTCTTCAAAACAACATAGATACATACTGACTGCCACAGATTATTTCATGAAATGGGAAGAATCCATCCCTTTGACTCATGTAAACGAAAAGGTGGTGATCCAATTCATAGGATAAAAACTTATCACAAGGTTCGGTGTGCCTTCCACCCTTGTTTTTGATAACACAACTTACTTTGCTTCCACCTTATTAACAAATTTTTCCCTAGACAAAGAAATTATAATCATATACTCTGCAAACTACTACCCACAGGGGAACAGAGTGGTAGAATCAACTAATAAGAACCTAGTGAGGATATTGAAGAAAACAGTTGCAGACAACTAGAGTAATTGGCATAATTCACTTCATAATTCTTTATGGGATGATAGAGTTACACCCAAGGAAGCTATAGAAAATTCTCCATACTTTCGGGTATACGAATAGGAAGCCATTCTCCCGAATGGGCTATATATTCCATCTCTTCAACTTGCTCAGGATTCCAAAGGACAACCCTCATCATTCATGCAACAAAGAATTGATACCCTCCTCATGTTGGAAGAAGAAAGGGAGAAAGCTAAATCAAAGTTCATAGCTCACTAGCAGATAGTAGAAGAATTTTGAAGTAGGAGACTTAGTCCTAAAGTGGGACATAGAAAATGAGCCTAAAGGAAAACATTCTAAGTTTTAGAATCTATGGATTATACCTTTCTAGGTGGCCGAGAAAATTGGAATAGGCACGTATCGGCTCTAGAAACTGAGGGGAGAACCTAATGCCCTCCTGGTGAACAGTCAATCCCTAAAACAATATTTCCATAAATATATATATATATATTGTTGTGTTTATGTTTTCACGGGGTTTATTTTAGATACGTTTATTGAAAAATGATTTTGTTTTTTATCTTTTACCATGTAATCTTGCGCTTTTGAAGATTGTGTTTAGCAAGACAATGTTTGAACTCAAATCATACGACATGATGAACACTGTTCCTAACTCATCGCTCACATACAACATAAGAAATGTTGGGTAACCTGCGGTTGTTTCAAGGGGTTCTCTATCTAACCTGTGCAAATGAACAACTTTGGAGAAATGCATAAATGTCTGCCTGGTGGTCTAGTGAAACCTTAAGGGAAATATGGTGAGCTGGAAAGGACTACATGTACCTCAGATAAAGAGCTAGAAAGTTTCACCTTAACCATTTCATTTTTCAAAAAAAGGACATCATCCTCTCCCACTCACTCAGGGAATTCTACTGAAATAAAAATCAACTATATCATACAAGCACACAGTAGAAGAGGGAATGCAGATAACTCTATCAGGGCTATGGATGCTCACTAGCAGTGGAGCAAGGTATGTGACGTCGGGGTGACTCTGTCGGGGCTATGGATGCTCGTTGGCAGCGGAGCAACACCGTAGAAAGTGAAGAAGTGTAACTAAAGTCTTAGTTCCAATGAATGCTTTACTATAATATTGTCAAAGGGGGCATAAGTTAGGGTTACAAGAAACGAAGGTTGAATAAAGGTTGAAAATCCCACAGGCAAGCCCGGATGCATCAACTGGGGAAATTTTAAATGCAAGGGTAAAAGAGGCTCTGATAAAAACTAGTTAAGTTCTTAACCATCTTTTTCATCAGCCAAGCTCGAGGAAGGAACAAAGATTCGGATTTCGCCTAGTAAGTCACCATTTTTTGAGCACTCAACACATCCTAAAAATCCTATGTCATTTTTCTACTTTTTGGGTACCACTTGATATTTGCACTGTTTGATTCGAGTTCATTTTGAGAAATGTTTGGCTTTGGCTATTATCTCGACTCTCATTAGCTTTCCAGGTTTGTTTGAACTTATGAAACTCCATGACTTGAATAAGCCTTAACACCTAAATAAAGAATAAAAAATCCAAAACACTTCACCCAACACACTCAGATTCAACATCAGAAGGTATTCAAAGAGGGAAAAGAGACACTCAAGAAACCTCAGTCACCGAGCGACGATCTCAATCAGCATAGACAAAAGGAAGGTTTTTTTTGCGCCAAATTTTTTCTTAAGGATATCGCCGATAGTCGATTCCTCTTCGGCATCGGTAAAAGACAAGGGGAATAGACGTTAATGAAGAAAGAAATGATATCACCGATATTCGATACCCGACATTCTCATCAGAATCGGGAAAGACCTAAAAGGATTGCAATGAACATTCTAACCACGCTAAAGATTTCCCCTAATCGTCGATCCCCGATGCATTTCAACATCGAGACCTTTTCGAGGAAGTTGATCCGAAGAAAAACATGTGATAGGTTTATCCCCGATCGCTGACCCCCGATACCTTTTTGGCATCAGTAAGCTAAGCTATGTTTTAAAAAGAAATAACTTAATGAAATCCCCAACTCCAATTAATACAAACGGATTAGGCCACCTATATTCAACACCACATGTCTGTGCCAGATTGGAGAATTGTATGGTCTAGTTTTGCCCCGAGTCATTTCTTTTGGTCCCCTAAGTCCAAGTCACACCTCAAAGTTATATTTTCCATGACAACATTGTATGATCAAATTGATCGGTGTCGAAGCTTTTGTGAGGGACATCAACGAAAATGTTCATAGCACATCCCCGATCCCTGATCCACCCATTGAAAAAGTGACACAATGGGACGTTTTAACGTTGGATACAATTAGATTTTGAGCATTTAAGGGGATAATTAATACCAAATATTGCATTGGTTGCTACCTCCCGCACCAATCAAAACGGTCGTTTAAAATCATCAATAAACTACATCACCCCCATGCCTTCGTCGTCAACCCACGATGAATTTAAGTTGCAAATATTCGGTCGTAGATTTGTTTAAATGGCACTCATCACCCTAATTGAATGGTTGATGTGACACAGTAACTTCTCCACTCGTTTAAATTCTCTTGAGTCATGGTAAGAAGAATCATTTTTCATGCAAGGACATTCAAAGCATCTGGATAAATGAGACGAGCAATTCGAAAGTTGCAAATATCCTATGAGTATCAAATAACCAGGTTTAGCAAGATTACAGGTATGTATCCAAGTCCATGGATTTTAATGTTTACACTTCATATATTTTTATCCGGTTTTGTTCTTTACACAGTCTCTGAAGGTTTATTTTTTATTACAAGAATAATGCCTCCAAGAAATTTGATCACTAGAAGAATGTCGAGGGTGCCAAAGTTGAAAGAACCAGATTTAGGTGAAGGATCCTCTCTAGGGGTCACAAGAAAATTGGAATACATGCCAAGACTAGATCCTGTCATCAAAACATCGACGAAGAAGGATTTCATCTAGCCTATGGCCTTTGGAGATACATAGGCAATCACGGGGACCAAGGCGACACTCCCACATTGGGGAGAGATCTTTAAAAAGATCAGTTGGGAGGAATACCCGAAATATATACCACATAGTGACCTAGATGTGAGAATGTTGGACGACTAGATGTTCCCAAACATCCGATGATCGTACCTGCATATGGTGGTGAGCATAACCCCTGTTTTTCCCTGTATAGAAATTTTGAAGTGGCTCATCGACCACATAGACACACATAAGTGTTTGATCAATTATGATAATGGTGGATGTGTCAGAGTGTTATTAACGGTCGAAGTCCAGAAGTATTACAAGCTTAGAGACCCCGAAGAGTGAATGAACACATATTATTTTGTAAAATTATACGAGTTCCATGACACTAGCTGGGTGATGGCCTCATGGTTGAGAGAAGATAAGAAATACACCAACCGGAGCAACGGCTGATACCAGATGACCAAATTAAGAGATCCATACATCTACCTGATGGCTCTCATCTAAATATTATATGGGGGGAAGGACTACTCCATATTTCCAGAGGCATGGATGCCTCTAGCATACACAGTGGCCATTTCTGGGAGCGGTTTCAACTAGGGAGCCATCATATCTAAGCAACTGAGCATCTCCATACAACAAACTCAGACGTCGAAGGAAGGAGAGACACCAACCTTCTACATGGATTCATATTTACTTGATGTCATGTGTGCCAGAAACATTTTCATCGGCATGAACATGAGTTGGCACGTCGTAGAGCTCCCAGTCCACGTATATTTCAGCATCCTATGGGAGAACAGGTACAAGAAGTCTTACTCTCTCATCTGCAATGAATTCATCAAACGAATTTATTTCATTCTTTTTAAGAAAGAATGCTTGAGACTATCAGTTGCGGCCAAAAAGATGATATCGAAGGTAGGCCACTGGTACTTAGACGAGTGCGATACCTAAATTAGGGTGTTTAGGGATACCAGAGCACCACATGTTATACCAACACATGTCCCTCACTGGCTTGTAGTGGGAGAGATATGCTACCAGACCATCCTGCAAGGATACAACGCCACTCTGGTCAAGGACAAGAAAAAAGTATTCAAAACTTATGGTTTCCATGTAGGCTTCTACATGGTGAAGGACATTGTTGAAGGCAAACAATAAGGGTTGAGACAATTAGATCTCAGATTCCAGACCGACCGATTCCACAAGCACGATCCAAAGTGTCTGGTCTTGAAACATGCCTCGCAAGTGTCGTCCTGTTGGCCATACACCCACGACAAATTTGAATATGACATATTCACAGAAAATGCCTAGGACTGGGATGAAGTAGTGGCAAGGATGGCCGACCCCAAAATGACCAAGTTCAAATCCATGAGCCTAGATGAACAGTCAATGACCATAGAGAAATCGGCTCAAGATGCCTTCAAATTCAAGCAATGACCATAGAGAAATCGGCTCAAGATGCCTTCAAATCCAGGGAAGAAATGAAAGCGACATAAGCAATAGAGGTTCCCCTAGCAACTTTGGTGCATGATAGATGTTTCCCTATGACACAGTATGCACGAACAAGGGGAATGATCATGATTGAACAGGTGCAACGAATAATTGATCAGCTGCAAGATGAACCAGACCTCACAGGAATGGTCGGGACCCCATCCAACAACCCAAATGAAATCCAGACAGGCCCAAGCGGCCCTGAACTGATAGACATTGATGAAATCACTAAGTTAGACAACCCTAAAATTGTAATGTCACAGACCAGATCACCCGGTGGTGTTGCAACTTAGTTGGAGATAGTTGGAACATCAGGGAGAGTAAGTGCACCAAACCCCCTCAACAAATTGATAAACATATATGATAATGAAGAGAGCCCGGAGCTATCCCTGGTGACCCATGTACAGATCATAGAGGAAAACGAGCCAGAGAAGGCATCTTCCCCAACTCCCAATGCTCAAATTCATCTTCCAGAGAATGAACAAGAGGTCGAGAGTGTCTTAGACACTGATCATCCCAATGCACCGAAAACCCAAGAAGATAGTCTGAAGTGTGATCCAAGGTCGGGAAAACAAAAGGAAGAATCTCCACATCAAGAAATTGATGTCCCAATGGTCGATTATCAAGTAAGTACCAGGCACAGCCTCGACACCTCAATTTCAATCGGATCTCACCCTCCCGATGAATGAAAAACAGAAGACAGACCCTCCAAACACATGGAGGAAGTTCAAGAACCTAGTCTTGAACAAATATACACCATCGGGAGCCTAGGAAATATGCTCACTTGGGGAGATCAACAAATCCCCGAACCCATGGATGAAGTCACTGACATATATGTCATTGCTTATGACCAAAAAGGAAATCTATCGTGTAAAGAACCACCAAGAAGAGGAGGATCACTCTATATCGCTCCATCCTCATCACCACAGAGGAAAATCTGATCAACACAGAGCATGCTAAGACATCTAAACTTATCAGCGCAGTGATGGAAATCATATATTGCACTCTAGACAGAGGAAAAAAGGATGAATAGGAGCTGGCTACTACTCTGAAGGAATTAGAACATTTTCACCACTTGGAGAAATATTACCAGGACACCACACGGGCCTCGGTGTTCCTGAGAAGTGAATTCCAGGAGGCCTGCAACAAATTTACAGATGAACGATACCTATTCACTGCAAGGATAGACGAGCTTTAGGAAGACACCCTCATGGAACTGGTGACGTGAAAGGATATGGAGAGGTAGTATGAGAAAGCGCACCAAGCTGTGGAAAGGATCGACTATATCAGCACGGTGCGACAAGGCCGAGATGTCTAAGAGCACGGGATAAGGAAATCGATCGCATAAGGAAATTGGTTGAATATTGGGTTAAAATGGCTCAGGAACCTCATCGGGAAATCCAAGAGAAATGGGACAAGTGAGAGAAAAGATCGACCAATATTAACTAAGCAATGAGAGACATCGACCTCCCCAAATTTGGAACACCCAATGACTTTGTCGACTTGTGTGACATAGTCAAATCACACACCGAACAAGATGCATCATGGGTTGAGGAAATATCAAAGGTGACAGACATGGCACGAGGATAGGTGTGACAGTTCATGGAGCACCTGATCAAAGCTCGAGCTATGTTGCAAAAGTTAAGTGCCAGAATAGTCAAGTATTGAGCACGAGTAGTAGAGATAAGAGAGATTCTTTCGGCCCCAATGGAACAACATAGATTCATGTATTATAACACATGTGAGGATCTCTTCATAAAGTTGTCGGAGTACGAGAAGAGTCATCCACTTAAGTGAGATCATGTGATGACTCTTAGAAAAACTGATAGAAGAAAGCACCATGTGGCAAGTTTTGTTTTACTTAGTTGCACTTTAATAGTTATTTTTAGTTAATATCATGTTATAAATAGGAGGATTGACCTATTAGCTTAGGGTCGATGGTTGTTGCAAAGACCCTCATTTTTGGATTCTGCAAAGAACTATTTTGAAACTGCCTTAATTGAGAAGTCTTGTTTAGGACCAGAGACAAGTTTGTGTTTTTCATCAAAAGTGTGTATGATTGGTTGTGGAGAAGAATTATTTCTGATTTCATCTCATGAATGGATGTTGTAAAGAGCAAGAGCTTCTAAAAATATTGATAAGTTATATGATGCAATGCTTTATAGTTATTATCTTTAATGATGAAAAGTAAATCATTGTGTTATTATGTGATGGATGATTAGAGTTAAGAGAATTATTTTTCTTACCATCATTTACCGCATGCATGTTTTCTTTTTGATAAATTGTATCTCAGTCAATTTGGAATACCAGCAGGTTAATCTATTATTACTAGGCCTGTGGTAGCGAATCATTGTCTACATGCTAGAGTAAAAGGGTTATCCCATGCTCAACCTTCTCCAGTAGCTAAGTTTCTTCACTTTGATTACCTATTTGGTTTATACCGACTTGTATCTTGTATCGGTCCCACCTATAAGAGAAAAATACAAAAAGAGAACATCTGAACTGAAGGAGAAGCCTTCACAAGAAAACTTAAAGCCCATCGATTAATTGGCTGGATCAAAAGATATGGAGAACCATTCCACCATTAAATGCTGCAGAGTCTAATTGGGCCTCGGTGGCAGGTTTGGTTCCTGCTGTTGAGTTAAAGGGATTTAGGACCCCTCAACACAATGGAGTACACCAAAGTAATCTTCTATGATTATTTATAGAGTAGGAAAGCAATGTTGTAAAAGAGGTCATTTGGAAAATTAAATTTCCCATGGGATTTTCTTCAATCATAAATAATATCTTAAAGACGAAAGGTGGATTTTGTGGGGTGAAAACTCATGACTGGCATACCTTCATTAAGGTAATTATTTTGGAAAAATATTTTTGTATTGGTAAATATACAAATTTTTAGTATTATAATATGGTTTTATTTTCCTAAGAATTAATGATCCCTTTGTTGTTATAGTATGTTCTATCTCTATCTCTCCCCAACAACTTTGACAACAATGTAAAACAAGTTATATATGATATTGGAAAATACATGAGGTAAATATTAATTATTTATATGCAAACTCATTGTTTCTCAACTTGTCAACATGTGTTTTACTTTGAATGTATATATGTTGTTTTTGAAACCTATGATCATATTTGTTATATCGTGTGTAGGTGGTTGTCATGTAAATAAATCCATAAAGAAAATATAAAATATTGGAGGAGATAAATTCCTTGACTAATGTGTGAAATGAAAAATTATCTACCTACGAAATTTTTCAATGCACAATAACACTACGTCATACACCAAGTTGAGGAGATTGAAATGTGTGGACCTGTACACACAAGGTCAATTTGGATGGTGGAGAGGCACTTGAATTCATTGAAGGATTTCACTAGACAAAGAGCACGTCTTGAGGGATCTATTTTGGAGGGCTATATGGTATATCAATCATTGGTGTATATTAGTTAGTATCTTCCTAAATTAGCAACAAAAATCATGAAGCTACCTCAAATTTGGGATCTCAATTCCATTACAAACTTTGAAGGGGAGGTCTTGGTCAGGAAAGGTAGAATGAGGAAAGTGAAAGGTAATTAGATGGTAGAGATCTATAGTATTTTCCATTAATATTGATTTATTTCTATATTTTACTTATTTAAGTTTTATTTAGCTTCCATGATCAATTTGTATTTAATGTTTACTCTAATTAGTAATTTTTACTCTTTTTCCATACAGTTGGTCGAGAGTGGGATGCACTACATTTATACATCACAAGCAATCTTCATTAGATGAAAGTATGGATAGATCTATGTAATATACAATGTAATGGTAGGTTATCATGGGAAGGGGTGGCTACTTTGCTTAAAGAATCTCATTGTAATCAAGATACCAATATTACTCAGAGGGACATTGATTTAGCATATGGTTTAAAAGATAAATAGGAAAGAATATTATCCACCCACATCATGTTTTAGTTTTTTCCCAATATATTAATCTATGTGGTGTGTTTTTTATAATTTTTTCTTAAGTCTAAATATGTTTATTCATTGAAAAATATGCATTCTTTTATTTGTGGGGCATATTGCAGTTGAAACACCACAAGGATACGAGGTGGAATGACCATAAATTTTTCATTAACAAGTTGGATGAAGAAGAAAACCTTTGATTATGGGATAACTACAGTCTTTCAGGTCACTAATGTTTCATTTATAAGTGACAGGAATCCAACAATATATGAAAATAAATACTATGGGTATTTAAATGATACAATCGAGTGTGACTTTAATTCCTTCAAGTTAGTTCTATTTGAGGTCAAATGGTACAAGTTATGGATGAATGAATGTGATCCAAAAAGAAATTTTATTGAGCATGCTAATGGATTTACCATGGTTAATACAAGGAAATTTGAGTTGGGTATAAAAACTTATGCTCTTCCAAGCCAATGTGAGTAGGTATTTTATTTAGAGGTTCTAGGTAAAGTATGTTGGTCATACATTGTCAGATATGATCCAAGAGGAAGGCTTGTAAATTATAATGTACCTGAAGAAGATGATATTGAAGAATATGTAGAATATGCAAGTGAGAATGAGGTAGATGTATTGTAAGATGAAGAAGTCAAAGAAGTTGAAGAATATGTAGAATATGCAAGTGAGAATGAGGTAGATGTATTGTAAGATGAAGAAGTCAAAGAAGTTGAGCCAAATGTATATGACAATGTTGATCTCGATGATGATATTGATTATGATATAATCGAAAATGAGATTGATGATGATATTGATATGGTGATCCAGATTTAGGAGCAGAACGAACTGATTAACAAACTGAATACAATAAACATAGAGATATCGAAAATAACACAAGTATCTAGTGAACAATATCTTCTATTAAATAATGAAATAGGCTGAAACTGTAAAACTGCAGAACTGAAAACTTGTTCGAATGGTAGTAGATATCTCTAATAAGAGATGTGGTTGCTACACACATCCATATGAGAAGAATGGATTACAATGAGGCTCCATAGTCCTTTTTGATATTACTCATGAATTCCAAAACCCTAGACATCCAAGAACCTAACCCTAGAAGGTGAAACGCCAAAAGTTATGTGGGCTCTATAGGTAAGTTGGTGTAATTTGGTATCTCAACTTCCTAGGGCTGTAACTTTTGCATATGATCTCCATTTTAGGTGCATGATAGCCCATTGGAAAGGTATTTTAGAGAGATACATATTCTACCGTCAAACTTAGCGTTCATCTACAATTTGACTATGGCAAGCCAAAAAAACAACGTTTAGGGCCCCAAAACAGCCCCAGAAGTACAAAAAGATGGGTTGGCATGAAAACATACAAAATAATCCAGTTGGATTAGGTGAGAGGCCACCTGTATCCACCTAGACAATGTGTGGGGCTTCAGACATCCCCCAAAGTTTAGAACCCACAATTACAAAGAAGTAAAAAAGAACATGTTGAAAAAAAACAGACACAAGGAGCTAGTTGGAATAGGTGGGTGGCCACCAATATCCACCTGGATCAATCCTTCTCTTTAGCAAGAAATGGTATCCA
This sequence comes from Picea sitchensis, assembly GCA_010110895.2. NCBI lineage: Eukaryota > Viridiplantae > Streptophyta > Pinopsida > Pinales > Pinaceae > Picea > Picea sitchensis. The sequence continues at coordinate 290,676 of SNQJ01S0005211.1, forward strand.
TTGCATTGAGTTCCCCCATTAGGTTAGGAAACTTCTGCTGGATTTGGCCCCAGGTGAGCCACTTTCCTTGGTGTAGGAGTTTCCTTGCCTTGACAACTCGACAAAGATGGATCTGTTGCTGGAGAGTGCCCTTGACCTGTGTGTCTACGATATGATCAGTGGATGCTTGTTCCATGTAGTCAACATTGAGATCTGTTGGTGTTAGTTGTTCTGCGATCTCAAAAGTGTCCAATAATGGTGGAAAATATGGCCGAAGGAGGTCCACATTGAATATTGGATGCAGACCAAGGAAGGGTGGAGTGTTGAGATCAAAATCATTGCTACCCACAACCTTGGTTATAGTGTAAGTCCCATAACTAAGTGGGAGAATATTCCTATGGGGCTCAGTGAGATGCTCCTTCTGTAGATGTAACCAAACTTTATTTCCAACCTTAAACTGGTGTGGTACTCTGCGTTGATCATGGCACTTCTTATACTTAGAATTGGAGTTCTACAAAATCTCCTGGAACTATTGGCAGATGTATTGAATCTTCTCAATGAATCTGGTGGCTTTGTTGATCACAGACTAATCAGGGGAAGAGTCTGGCTGTGTGGTGGCAAGAGGGAGTGAAACATCAATGGGTCCCAAGGGTTGGAATCCCAAACCCACCTAAAATGGGCTATGGCCGATGGAACTATGGAGAGCCCTATTGTAATTGTGTTGGACATAGGGAAGACTCTCATCCTATGTACGTGGATTCTTAGAATTGTACATGCGCAGGATGTGCATAATCATCCGATTGAAGACCTCGGTTTGTCCATCAATTTGGGGGTAGAAAGAAGTGGGTTTTGTGATCTTGGTGTCCAATAGAGACTAGAGACTCGACCAAAAGGTGTTAAGGAACCTGTTGTTTGAGTCAGAGATGATGGTTTGTGGTATCCCAAAGTGGACCCACACTCGCTTGAAGAATATGTTGGCAGTCTCTGTCGCTATGACAGTCTTCTTACAGGCTGTGAGGATGGCCATCTTCGAAAACTGATCAACAAACCACAAAAATGTATTCATTTCCTTGCTTGGTGGATGGAAACCCAGACATGTAATCCATTGATATGGATTCCCAAGGTTTCTCAAGAATATAAAGAGGGGTATATAAGCCTTGCTTCTTGATGGCTAGCTTGGAAATGGAACATACAGTGCAAGATCTGATATACTTGTTGACGTCCTATCAAAGTTTTGGCCAATAAAAATGTTTCTGAATAATGACCACAGTTTTCTCTATGCCAAAATGTCCTACCACCCGACTGTAGTGGGCTTCCTAAATCAACTTTGCTTGCTCTCTTGTAGGAACACAGAGATGGCCCAGGTGGCATAAGAGTTCGTCCTGAATGTGAAAATCAGTGACAATTGTGCTTGTACCCAAGAGATGATATGTGGTGGAAAATTCCAAATCTTCCTGATAAAGTTGGGGCCATTTAGAGGCTTCATGTCCACAGGAATAGAGAACAATGGTGAGTGTAGCCATAGGGGTCCAACTGAGCCAGTTAACAACACTATTGGAGATACTTGTCTTATACTTGATGTTGAGATGAAACCGTTGAAGGTAGGTGGACCACTTCTAATGGCGGTCGTTCTGCAATTCCCCATGTATCTGTATGAACTACAGAGGCTTGTGATCAGTGTGTATGATCGTATCTTTCTCTAGAATGTAATGTTTCCATTAACGACAAGATTGTACAATGGAAGACATTTCCTTGTCATAAGTGGGGTATTTTCGAACAACATTGGAGAGTGTCTCACTATGGTATGCTACTGGATGCTCGTGCTGAGTGAGAAATGTGCCCACAACATAGTTAAATGCATCAGTCTCAATATCGAATGGTTGTTGCAAATCGGGCAAGGAGAGTACCAGATCTGAAAAAAAGTGATGCTTCAGATCATTGAACGTTCATTGGTATTTCTTCCCCCACGTGAACTTGGCCCTACCACCTCCCTTGGTCACTTGGCTAAGGGCCCATGCAATATGGGAGAATCCCAACATGAACTGTCGGTAGAAGTTGGCTAGCCCCAAAAAGCTCTGAATCTCGGTTAGTGTGGTCGGGGCAGACTAGTCACTAATGACATGAATATTAGAAGGATCAACATGTACCCCATGCTCATCAACAATGTAGCCCAATTATTGGACCATGTTTGTGCCAAAAGAGCATTTTTCCAAGTTGGCATACAACTTGTGCTGCCGCAGAGTGCTCAAAACCTATTGAATATGATGCATGTGCTATTCCCACATCCCGTTGAATATGAGGATTTCATCCAAATATACCACCACAAAGGAGTTGGCGAAGGGTCTCAATACATCATCCATCAACCTCATGAAAGTGGCTGGTGCATTTGTTAAGCCAAAGGGCATGACTAGCCATTCGTAGAGACCTTCTTTAGAATTGAAGGTTGTCTTCCATACATCAGTTGGTTTGATGGGAAACTTGTGGTAAACAGAGTTTAGGTCAATCTTACTGAAGAAATTGGCCCCCTTGAGTTGGTCAAGAAGGTCATCAATCCTGGGAATGGGGTAGCGGTTCCTAACTATGATTTGGTTTAAGTCTCTGTAATCAATGCAAAGTCACCAAGTCCCATCCTTCTTCTGCACCAGTACAATCGGGCTTCCACAAGGGGAGAAGTTGGGTATAATGTGCCCCTTTTGAATAAGCTCTCGTATCTGACACCTGATTTCATCATTCTCCATCAACGAGTGTCGATAGACTGATCCATTAGGTAGAGGTGCACCAACGGTCAGATCAATTGGATGCTTGACTTGGCAGTGTGTCGGTACCCGTGTAGGTGAGGAAAATGTGTCTCTGTATTATTCCATGTTCCCATCCACTTTCTTCTGTTACAAAGAGAGGTGTTGTGTAGAGGCCACAAATGTGGCGACGACCTTCTTCTTACTGTGAGCACAGATCACAAAGAAGATGAACTTCCCGGTATGTGAAATGACCTTACTTCATTTCTTAGTAGAGATTAAAGAAATAGTAGTAGGAGGAATTACCTATGGGATCTTGTACAATTTTATACCCAAAGTAATAATAACAATATGGGTTATAGACTCATACATAGCATGACGCTTCCACAAATATGGTTGTCCTAAGAGAACATCACAAAATTCAAGGGGATAAATATCACATAGTACCTCATCTTTGAAAGGCTTAATGTCGTAGGGCACACGACACTGTTCATTGACACAGAGATCTCTTCCTTGGTGAATCCAAATGATGGTGTAGGGTTGTGGGTGCGGTGTCATTGGTAGGTATAGCCGATTAACAACCTTTGTTGAAATAAAGTTCTTCTAACTACCGCTATCGACAATGAAATGAATCGGAGACCCCTTGACCCACATCTCAGAGAGAAAGAGGCATTCCCCTTCCTCTGGCTCTTCTGGTTCGCTCGAACGGAATTTGGTGGTAGCAATAGTGGCACTGGTTTTAGCATCGATAATCTGCTTCCGTCCTTTAGGATTTGACTCGGAATCAGAACCAACCTCTAACTCAGAAGCCTTCAGCTCAACCATGAGGGACTGCTTGGAGTGACATTATTCGATGTTGTTCCAAGGACTTTTATGGTACTCACACCATTTTCCCATGTCCTTCTTCATCTTCTCATTTCCCTTCTTGTGTTTCGGCTTGGACTAGTTGTCTTGAGGGGGGCCATCTCGACTTGGTCCTTTTCTGTATGGTTTGGGGTTGCCTTTTCCTTGCTTCGGCTATGAGGGGTTGGCAGATACAAAATCTCACCGTTTCTACTTAAATTTATGCTCGATCTTGACACCGTAACTATAAGCCATTCCCAAAGAGGTGATGTCCAGAAATCCATTTATCTTTGAATGTATCTATGATAACATCCACAGTATTTGAGCACCAGATGATGCTCAGAGTCTTTGATACCCATTTTGGTGCATAGGGTATGGAAAATATTGGTGAAATATGGTACTATCTAGTCCCTTTCTTGACGTAGGGTGGTCCATCTGGTGTACTAGTCCTTGTAGCTTCCAACAAGATAATATTGTTCTTTAATGGAGTCCCAGAAGGAATCCCATGTAGGGGCCACCATAAACATTATAGATTTCTCGACAACCCTTTTCTCAGAGTAATTATCCCACTAGTCTTTAACATGGGGAACGACCTTGAGGAGTGCAAAAATGATCTTTTCCCTATCGAAAAAATTATGGACCGAAAAATATGCTTCGAGCATATTCAAAAATTTATCTACAACATCTTCATCTCTCAATCCTTAAAATAATGGAATATCAAAATTTAACTGTACCTTGAAGGGGGTTGCATGGTTTCTTGATGAAGATGTTTCTCTTGTGGGCAGCCGTCAAAGGATCTGTGTGAAGTTGTACATCATTTCGTTCCTTTGTCGCATGAGGGATTCCTTGAGAAACATTTTAATAGGATCTCCTGCTCCATCATATTTATTTTCATCCCCCATGGGTTTTTTTGGGCTCAACGTGACCGATCTGGTAATGGATCGATTGGTTCGAGTCCCAACTTCTTGTACCTAGATCTTGTTGGGGACATGCACAAAGAAAAAAAAATGAAGAGAAGACCGCTCTGATACCACTAATCCAAATTTAGGAGTGTAACAAACTTATTAACATATTGAATAAAATAAACAAAGAGATATGGATAATAACACAAGTATCCAGTGAACAATATCTTCTATTAAATAATGAAATAGGTTGAAACTGTAAAACTACAGAACTGAAAAACTTGCTCGAATGGTGGTAGCTATCTATGAGAAGAGAAGTGGTTTCTACGCACATTCGTCTGAGAAGAATGGATTGCAATGAGTCTCCATAGGCCTTTTTGATATTACTCATGAATTCCAAAACCCTAGAGATCCAAAAACCTAACCCTAGAAGGTGAAATGCCAAAATTTATGTGGGCCCTATAGGTAAGTTTGTGTAATTTGGTACCTCAACTTCCTAGGGTCGTCACGTTTTCATACGACCTCCGTTGTAGGTGTTTGATAACCCGTTGGAAAGTTCTTTCAAAGAACTATACATTCCGCCATCAAACTCTAACTCTGTCTACAGTTTTACTGTGGCAAGCCAAAAAAACAACATTTAGGGCCCCAAAACAGCCCTAGAAGTACAACAAGATGTGCTGACATGAAAACATACAAAATAATCCAGTTGATTAGTCGAGAGGCCATCCGTATCCACTTGGAGGATGTGTGGGGATTCAGACAACAACATAAGTGTAGAAACCATAATTACAAAGAAGTATAGAAGAACATGATGAACAAAAATGGACATGAGGAGCCAGTTGGAATAGATGGGTGGCCACCAATATTCACCTAGATCATATGGAAAATCCTTTCAACGTCGATTTTGAACTAGATGATACATATGTAGAGTTGTATGAAGAAGAAGATGATGAATGATATTCCAGAAATGTTGAAATGTAGGAGGTATGTGATTATATCTTTTATATGATTTATTCTCTTTAAAGTATTTATTTATATGGGTTAATCATCATCATCACCATCATCATTTTCACAGTCTTCATAATCATCATCATTGTCATTGTCATTTTCATCATCATCATCATTGCCATTGTCATGATCAAATTCACATCGTCATCATTTTCATTGTTGTGATCATTGTCTTCATCGTCATCCTCATGATCATCATTATCACCATGATTAATAAAAATTAATGTCAATGTCCTACTCCTCATCATCATCGTGATCGTCATTTTCATCACATTCATCATAGTTGTCATTGTCATCATCGTCGTCGTCGTCATTGTTTTCAACATAATTAACATTGTCGTTGTCGTGGTCATCATAATAAACATTGTCGATGTACTTCTCCTCATCATCAATGTCATTGTCATCATATTAAATATAGTCACTTTCATTGCAATCCTCATCATGATCATCATTTTCATCATCGTCATCTTCATTATCACGATCATCATAATTGTCATCATCATTATCAATGTCCTCATTTCCATCCTCATCATCATTGTCACCACCAGTATTCAACATTGTTGGTGTCCTACTCCTCATCATCATCATGGTTGTCATCATCATCATTTTCATTGTCATCCTAGTCATCATCAACGTTGTCATTTTTATTTTCATCATAATCAACATCGTCATTAACATCATCATCATCATTGTTTTTATCATAATTAATATTAGTGTTGTCACAGTCACCGTAATCAACATTGTCGGTGTCCTACTCCTCATCATCATCGTCATTTTCATCGTCATCTTCATCATCATCAATATTGTCATTGTAATAATAGTCATTATCCTTATCATTTTCATCATCATCATCATCATTGTCATGACCATGATCATCATCATCCTCATCATCATCATTGTGGTCATTGTCATTGTCATCATCATCATCATCATCATCTTCATTTTCATCATCATCTTCATTGTCATCACCATCATCATCATCATCATTGTCATTGTCATAATCATCATCATCAATCTTCATCGTCATCATCATCATCAACATAATCATATCATCATCGTCATTGTCATCATCATCTTCATTGTAATCATCATCATCATCATCATCATCATTGTCATGTTTTTCATCATCGTCATTGTCGTAGTTGTCATCATCATCATCATCATCGTTGTCGTCGTCGTCGTCGTCATCGTCATCATCATCATCATCATCATCATATCATCATCGCCATCGTCATTGTCATCATCATAAATCTTCATCGTCATCATCATCATCATCATCGTCATTATATCATCATCGTCATTTTCATCCTCATCATCATCATCATCATAATCATTGTCATGGCTATCATCATCATCGTCCTCATCGTCTTTATTACAGTTTTCATCATCATCGTTATCATCATCGTCATGGTCATCATCATCTTTGTCATTTTCATTGTCGCAGTCATCATCATAATCATTATTTTCATCATATTCATCATCATTTCCATGGTCATGATCATCATCATGTCATCATCATCATTGTCATCATCATCTTCATCATCATTGTCATCATCATCATCATCTTCATCATCATTTTCATCATCATTGTCATTATCATCATTGTCATCATTGTCATTATCATCATCATCATCATTTCCATTGCCATGATCATCATCATATAGTCATCATCACCATCATATTGTCATTGTCATCATAGGAGGTTAATATGACTATATTAGGGGTTTATACTATTAGGGGTAATTATTAATATAGGGATTAAGTGTTATAATGGTTAGGGGTTATAAGTGGTAGATTTGGAGTTATAATTCTTAAAGGTTATAGTGTTTATGGGGTTATACTAGCTATGTGTAATATGGTTGTGGTGTATGGATATATTATGGCTAGTGGTTAGGGGTAATAGGAGACAAAGGTTAGGGGTGATACGGTTCAAGGATGAGATGTTTATAATTATTTTAGAAGTTAGGAGTTACATGGTTAGTCATTGAGAGTTAAATGGGTTATGGGTATATGTTTATAGCATTGTAGGGGTCAGTCCATAATATTATGTAAATATAGGATTAGGAATATACTTGAAACCTAATTCATGGGATCATTGTCCAATATACCTATTCACATAATGTGGATCTAATTAATCAATGTGGAAATATTTAACTCCCGTTTTCCCAAGGTTGTTTTTCATTAGTACTCCATGTTACACACCATTTTGTCACACCTTTCTAAGTGTCACATCTCACTTTGCTAAGTGTCGTAATTGTGATATGTCACCTTAGTAAGTGTTGCAACTATAATGACTCATTTTACTAAGTTTCATAACCTTAATTTTACACTTTTCTAAGTGTCACAACCTAGAAACCATGTAAATACACTTGTCATAATCCCTAGGTGACTTAGAAGAGGAAAAATCATCATGAGAAGGTAAAAAAACAAACTTTTATCTTGAGTTTTTAAGCCCTTTTTGAACACTAACGCCCCCTACCCATGCATTGGGAGCATTAAAAATCCCTATCCCACTGTCTAGGAGTGTCACTAATTCCCCCTATCAAGCTTGGAGGGAGCATTAGTTCTATTAAGGAGGTTAACAATGCTCCACCCTTTTTCTGTGGGTCAATCCCAAGATACTTCAAGGTGGTTATGATCGAGTTATGAATCATAAGCTCAAGTCTCTCCTTTTTGGGTAATCAATATTAAATTATGGAGGAAATATCTCAGACTTCCCTTGATATCATAAGTTGGTTAAACCTCCCAAGATTCTATATAAACAAGGCATCTCAAGGGTAAAGGCTAGTTTTGGAATGAGAGCTTGTTGTTGATAGAGATAAAGTCTAAAGCATATCAAACATCTAGCTCATTTGTCAAGAATACAGTAAGGGGATGGATAAGATGATAAATGGAGGAAGATTGCTCAACATCAACATGATTGTAAGTGTTGTCCATTGTTTCTCATGAATATAAGCTTGGCCTATTCCCATACTTCTGTCTCATTTACTTTACACATGAATGTTTATGCCTGTTTCATTTAGTTAGATTTTGTTTCATTTAACTTCATGCAAGTAGCAGAAGAGGAAGATCGTCCTATCTAAGTGCGAGGAGATTGTGATCGAGCTAGGAATGGATCCAATGCTAGAGAAATAAAGAGAAGTGAGGAAAACCTTCGCAAAAGGTGCACTCTTATTTCCTTTTCCTTATTCTCATTTTCATGTGTGAATATATAGGAGCAAGGGATGTTATTGTCCATTTTCTCTATTCCATTTTAGATGAATAAAACTCGACTAAGGGGAGATTAACCTATCCACAGGGCAATATTTCCCACAACAGAAAAGTGGTGAATCCACTAAGGAACTCTTGTTTCCTCAGTTTTAGCCTCTTGTTTCTTATGATTTTTTTATGAATGCTTGGTTTCTGAAGTCTTTTTTATTTTCACCTTCATTGAATAGATTACAAAGTCCTCAAAACACTTTTTTTTAGTTTGGGCTAAGCCTGAGCCCATTTGACCCTTTTTCAAACAATGACCCTCCCCTCTAGTGGCCTATAGAGTGTCACTGATGCCCTCTGGCAGGATTTTAGGGAGCGTCACCCTTGCAGTAATGTCATTTACTATTGGTACTAGGAGCATCACCCTTCCTTATGCTTGGTTTTTGGGCCTCTTTGTCTCTGTTTCTAAGCCTTTTTGATATATAATTTTTTCCCAGATTCTTATTTGATTGCTTCAGACTTTGTGTTACACATCAAAATTACTCACTTTTATAGTGTCGCAAGTGTCGCATTTTGCTCACAAGGTCGCAAGTGTCGCATGTTGCTCACAAGTGTCGCAAGTGTCAAAGAAAGCATACTACCGTGATACCTATGTCGTGCCTATAACAACATGAGAAGGACACTTGAAACACCTCAAATATTTGAATTGGAAGAGGAGAAATGAGTCAGCAGGTTTGCAAACCTTTTTCCATCTGAAAGCACCTCAAAAACTGAGTTTTTGGAGGGGAGCAATCCCCCTTACACTATCTTGGAGCGCCGACGCTCCCCCTTACACTTTCAGGGAGCGTTATAAATCTCCCCTAGCCCTTTTGAGGGAGCGCTATAGATTTTGAGAGCGTTGTCTCCCCCCTAAAGCCTACTAGGGAGCACTACAATGCTCTGATGGCCCTTTTGAGGGAGCACTACCTATTCTGGGTAGTTGTTAAGTTGTTGAGATGAATGGGGGAAGCATCGTTTCATTCTTGGAAGGCAGTTGGATTCGAATCTCTAGTCCAACCATGATCCTAGGGCAGATCCTTAACTGAAGGAGGCAAATCCTCAACTTCCCCAAGGATATCTCAAGTGGTTAAAGCCTCTCTAAGGCTATATAAGCAAGATTTCTAATGGTGAAAGGGGACTGGGAAAAGGAGAATCACACCAAACTTATGATCTCATAAGTTGTGCTGGAACAGAGCTGATTGGGGAAGAATTGCTAGCATGAAACCTATGATCTTATAGGAAACACACAGTCATACCAAGGAGAGTGATGAGTGAAGTTGTTGTTATCCAGGTTGTGGATCTTTCAGGCAAGGTTTAGACAAAGGGAACTTGATGAAGTTGTCGCATTCGCATCTACGATTGTAAGTACTGATGTTGTTATTCTCATTAATATGACACACTTGGCTTGTTTCTTTCTAGTTTGTGTCTAATGTTACATGAACTTATCATTGATAGATAGATCTGTTTTCAAGCTAATATCAATAGAGTAGGAAGCGGTCATATCTTGTTTGTCTACAGGACTCAGCGAGGAGCAAAGGATTGGAGCTCAACTCGGAGCGTGCAGGGACAAATGTCGATAAAGAGGTACTTCTTCCCTCATTCCTTCTCATGTGTTAGTTTGTATAGATTTGAAAGGAATTCAGTGTCCACGTTAAGCACTTTCTGTCTTAGAGTTAGGGTCAAGCTCTTTGAGGAAATCTACCTGTCCGCAGGGAGATTTTCCTACAACAAAAACTGGCGACTCCACTGGGGAGATAGCCTCAAATCGAAACTTCTTGTTTTGATTTTCTACTCATTGAACTTGTTCTATGCCTTGATTGTTTCAGACCTGGTTCACTCCTCTTTTGATTGGTTTCATGACCTGATTGGCTTCTTACTCCATCATACTCAGCATAGTTGTCGAGTTTGAATTCCAATTTTTAGAATTTTTTGACATTTCTGGGAGTTTTTGAACCTGGCGCCCCTGTCCCTGTGTTAACAGAGCGCCGAATCTCCCTAATAGATTTTCACAGAGTGCTACAATGCTCCTTGCCTTTGGCAACAGAGCGCCAGCCCTCCTTTGGCCAGTAAACTTTCCAGAATTGTTTTTTCTGGGTTTTTCCTCTGTGTCTCTCTTGCTGGGTGACCCTGTGAGCCAATGCTTCTTCCCTTCCAGCCTTGACATCTGTCTTTTTGAAGAACAAACATCTTACTATTTGGATTTTGTAGCCTTCTTCATTATTGTTATTGAGTTTTTCTATTGTTTGGAGTCCAAGACCCATGCATCGTCTTTTTCTCTGTTTAACCAAGTAAAAACCCTGGTGAAGGTCATCAAAGGCCTACAGATCCTTTCATTTTGATTTTAGTCAAGGTCATTGTTCTTCAACTCTTCTTTTTGGGTTTGAAGTTTTTTTTTTCTTTGATTGATTCTTTTCTTTCGCTTTTCATTTTGATTGCAATGAAAGGGTGTATTGTTTGTATGACTTTTGCTTGTGCTAGTTTGATTTTCATTCATACAAGATGATAATTAGCAAGACGAGCATTGTGTTGAATTGATCATTATTCATACGCAAACAATAAAAATAATCTTCATGATTGATTGTGCATGTTAGAAGGCATATCAAAAGTTTTAGCATCACATCAGGATTTGATTGAAGAAAACTTGTTTGAGGACACTCCTTATTAGTGCTTGTTAGTGAAAAGAGCTCTCTCTCTCTCTCCCTTAGATAGATGTTCATCGAAAAGAAATGAATGCTTATCATTTTTTATGCATTTTTGGGACTGAGTCATAATTCCATTCGTTTCACTTCCATCCACCCATTTTTGAGTAAAGAACAGCTATAAAAATCAACGCTAATTAAAAATTATTTAGAACTTTTGCTTTTCTAGGATCCTCCACCAATAGTAGACTAGGCTTAGTACTTTGGATTAGGCTGTGAGCATAACTCTCCAAATTTTCCAAAACAAACATTAGCATCTTGAGTTAGGGAGAGTCAAATCCAATCATCGTATAAGTCTGCCTGGGATCCCCCTCTAACACAGGGGTTACGCACGAGGTCGCATTCAGGTGAGATACGGGGACTAACCCTCTGTGGTTTAACTGATTGTGGTGGTTAGATCGTATTATGAGGATCGCTTCAAGGTAAATCCACAATTACTGCGTGGAAGCCTTTTAGTTGATTTCGAGCTCGATACCCTGCCCGTACGTTCGGATCGGACTGTCGACTGTTCCCGCCCAGGGGCTGACTGCAAATTGGTAACCTTAGTGGCCATAATATTTAGGGTCTTACACGAGGTGATGGTGATGGGAAGTCTCACTGTACCTGGAGAAAACATTGGTCAAACTCACCCGGGCTCCTTGGAGGGTAAATCCATAATTACTGCGTGGAAGCTTGCACCAAGGCGTAAGTCTGATAAGTAGGTCGCCATTGTAACTGTTCCACCCTATCCCCGCCCCTTCTGGACTTGATCACACGACGTTGTATTTCATCACCAACTAGTACGATCATCAAAAGAAGGTCCTGTTTGCTTGGTTGTGATTCTTAGATTCTATTAGCGTATGATGTTTATTTTACTTAGTGGACCTTAGGTCGAGTCAGTGTTAATGGCATCGAATCCTGGGAGTACCAATGGAGGAACCCCTTCTTCTGGGGAACCTTATACCTTTCCTTCATTTGGAAACTTCGGTCCTCCATATGTTGCCNGCGTAAGTCTGATAAGTAGGTCGCCATTGTAACTGTTCCACCCTATCCCCGCCCCTTCTGGACTTGATCACACGACGTTGTATTTCATCACCAACTAGTACGATCATCAAAAGAAGGTCCTGTTTGCTTGGTTGTGATTCTTACATTCTATTAGCGTATGATGTTTATTTTACTTAGTGGACCTTAGGTCGAGTCAATGTTAATGGCATCGAATCCTGGGAGTACCAATGGAGGAACCCCTTCTTCTGGGGAACCTTATACCTTTCCTTCATTTGGAAACTTCGGTCCTCCATATGTTGCCACACTGAGTCTTCCAGGACTCACTATTGGATTACCAGTTTGGTTGTTCCCCACTCCAGTGATCCCAAATCCTCCCAATGTTTCAGCTGCACCTAATACTTTGGATGTCAATACACCACCCACACATCAACCTCATGTCGACTTTTCACCTTCTTCATCCATCAAGTCTCCTTCCATTTCTCCTTCTTCGGCTAGTGAAATCTCTAAAGCAAGTAGCTAGGTTGATCAGAAGAAGAAGAAACGGAAAGAGAAGAAGAAGAAGAGCCCGAAAAGGACCAAGGCCCCAACAACATCAGATGTTGGCTCTAAGCAACCAGTTACTGTTAATAGTACTAGGAGTGTTGATGAGGTCAATAAGATTAAAAGGAAGAATCCAAAACCCAAATTCCCTTGCAGCCTTTGTAAGGGTGACCACTTTCTGAGGGATTGCCCCGGTCTTACCCAGGTCTTAGAAATTTGGTCCTCCATGTCATCGGCCTCTGTTAGTCATGTCGATGATACCTCATCAACTATTGATGTTTAGGTTGGTAAGAAGAATAAAACTTTCAAGTTCCCTTGCATGTTATGTAATGGTGATCATTACTCTCACCTTTGCCCTCACATAAACGAGGCTACTTCTCTTTTGGAAAAACTTCAACTTCCAAAAGGTTATCGTAAGCTTTCCTCTGACCCATCATTGGTTGATGGACTGGTAAATCCGGTTCCATCCTCGGTCAGTCCGGTTGATCAGGTGGTCAATCTAGTTTCCTCCTCGATTGAACCACAAACCCAAGTAGATGATTCATTTCCATCATCGATCAGCCCCACTCTTCATCAAAAGAGTGACACCAAAGTGGTTGATTTGTTTTCATCTTCGGTCGACCCCACTCTCCCGTTAGAGAGTGACACCAAAGTGGTCGATCCGTTTCCACCCGTTGACCATATTCTTCCCTTGGAGAATGAAACTCAAGTGGTTGATCTAGTTTCTTCATCAGTCAATCCCATTCCTCCATTGCGGAATGTCAAAGTGACTGATCCAGTCCCTTC
>SNQJ01S0005211.1:313667-324002 GCA_010110895.2 Picea sitchensis
AAAAAAAGGCACCGGTTGACAGAGTAGTTGTCTTTAGCTAGGAGGGTTGTTACACAGGTTTTGGATCTTTCAGGCAAGGGTTAGATGAAGGGGACTTGACGAAGCTGTCGCATTCGCATCTATGATTGTAAGTACTGCTATCGTTATTCTCGTTAATATGACACGCTTGGCCTGTTTCTTTCTATTTTGTGTCTAATGTTACATGAACTTATCATTGATAGATAGATCTGTTTTCAAGCTAATATCAATAGAGTAGGAAGCGGTCGTATCTTGTTTGTCTACAGGACTCAACGAGGAGCAAAGGATTGGAGCTCAACTCGGAGCGTGCAGGGACAAACATCGATAAAGAGGTACTTTTGTCCTCCTTCCTTCTCATGTGTTAGTTTGTATAGATTTGAAAGGAATTCAGTGTCCAGGTTAAGCATTTTCTATCTTAGAGTTAGGGTCAAGCTCTTTGAGGCAATCTACCTGTCCGCAGGGAGATTTTCCTACAACACTTTGATTGTTTGATATATATTGAGAATAAAACACTTATTTTCTTGTTTTTCAAGAATTTCCTCTGGTTACGTTTTGAAAGGGTTATAATTTGGTCAAGGTTGATTAGATCCTTGAGTTCATTTTTTAAATTTTTAGTTCTTTTGTTGATTGATTATACAAACATTTGACTTCTATACTTTTCTTCCCAAAGAACTTTCAAGCATTATACTTGTCATTTTTGGAAGCCTTTTCTGTCAACTTGGAGGTATTTTGTTGGCAATTGACTCTTTCACTTGAATTATCTTTTGGAATTTGTTGATCCAAATGAATTATAAAAAAAATTAGGGTCATTTGTGCTATCAATTGGTTTTAACACTTTTTAAGAGTGATTGCTTTATTATGAATGCTTTGATTGAAAAAGTGTAGAAAGTCTCTTTTATATTTGTTCTCTCAACGTGTGAATGCATCTCTATCTGAGTACTATTTTTCTTCCCATTATCTTCTATATCAACTTTGAACTATTTCATTTCCATTGAAAGAAAAGAAGAATTAAAGGAATTGTATTTCATCTCATTTTTGTATTAACATCAAAGGAAGAAATTCATGCATTCTAGATCGTTAGAAGTAGAGTTGTATTTGAAAAAATTAAAGAAATTAGCATCTATCGGTTTTGAAGCTTAAAGGGATTTTCTTTTGATAATTTGGAAAACATTTGGATTCTTCATTAAATGAAAAGAAAAAATTCATTGAGTGTTGCATAATGTTTAATAATATTTGGAATAAAAATCAAACCTATTCTCCCTCCTATAAGTAGGATTCATTGAAAGAAATTGTGCATTTCATTTTCCTACTGCGTGGTTTTTAGAGTTAGGTCAAAAGATCATTAGTTTCATCTCCATACACCCTTGAGTAAGAAACATATATAAAGAATCAATCATGCACAATTAAAATAAACTATACTTTTTGTTTATGAAACACCAATAGTAGTTCATGGATTAGGATATTTGGACTAGGAAAGTGAGTGAATTGTCCAAGAATACTAGTGAGTGTTGAAATCCAAGTAGTAAAATTTGGTGTTTTTCGAGAGATATCATCTTACATGGGAAATAATCATGAGGTCAAGAGAAGCGATCACTTGATATCTCCCATCATTCATTTTCCTAGTGGGACTTTATCAAGTTTGGATCTTTCAAGAGTGGCAAGTCCTCGGGGTGACACCACTTTTTCTTAGTATTTGGGTCATGGATTTGTGTCCACCATTCCCAATTCCATTTTMTTAGTATTGATTGTTGACTGGTTACCCGCCTGACCATCCATTGTGAAATTGGTAAACATGGTTTACTTTTCTAGGATTCTACACATGTGACTACAAGGGAGGTTAATTCTTCAAAAGGTTCCTTGTAGTACCTGAAGTATATGTCATATCATGCTTTTAGTACATCTTGAGGGAGGCCCCATTAAATGAGGGTTAATTTCACTAGGAAGGGTTGTAAGTGGATATTGAGGTAACTACTTCTCATCTATTCATTTACAACTTGATATCCCATCCTCAAAAGACTCTGCTATCTATTGTTTTCTTGGTTGATTACCTTTATATTTATTAAGGTTGTGTTCTCTCGTTACTTCTATTTGGCCATAGGATTATTTTTTTTTAACTCTGGCTAATGACATTCTTTATAGGTATCGTAGGATGCAAAGGTTATGAACCCTTACCTCCTAATTCACCAGAAGATCATTCCCACAAAGGAATAATAAACGAAGAAGTTGTCTCTGAGACAAGGAGCGTATCTTCTCCCTTACCTGAACAATTTACATAAAGGGGCATATGTTTTAAGGAAGTTTTTGTTCCTGGAAACCCACCTTTAACTGACCCTTTTGGCCCAATCGTTCTACATATACCTTATTTGGGATATTTTGAATCTGATCTACAATATTTTTATTTTTAAAGATTAATTGTTGATTGATTGTTGAAATATTAATTGTTGATTAATTGTTGAAATATTAATAGTTTATTAATTGTTGAAAGATTGGTTGTCATTGAATTGTTGAAAGATTGGTTTTCATTAATGTCAACCCTTGACCAGGATTTTAACAAGTTGAATTTCAAGGTAAAGGAGTTGTAAACAAAATTTAACAAGTTGCATGTCAGTTGCATGTTCAAGTAACTGTAAATAGAAGTTAACAAGTTTCATGTCAAAGTAAAGTAGTTGTAAACAAAAGTTAACAAGTTGCATGTCAGTTGTATGTTAAAGTAACTGTAAACAAAAGTTAACAAGTTACATGTCAAGGTAAAGGAGATATAAACAAAATTTAACAAGTTTCATGTCAGTTTCATGAGATCCTCATTAAACATAGAGAAGAGTCAATTGAGTATCATTTCTGGTGAATACTAAATGGAAGATTTGAGGCAGTGAGAGGAGGTCATTGGAGATTAGTGAGGGAAGAAGTTTGCAGGATATGAGCATATGGAGAAAGAGATATAGATCCAAGTCCTTTGTGTAAATCTGTGGGTTTTAAGAGGAAAAGCATGGACATATGTGGGCTGCAGTGAGGAAAAGAGCAGACATCCATGAGTGGAAAGTGTAAGGGTCGTGTACCTATGAAGAAATGTTGTTGAAGATCAGAGATCTAAAACTCAGGTCATCTACAGGTTGAAGGTATGTATTCTTGTGTATGTTAGGGTGTGTATTTTTAAGAAATCAGGAACATATATGTCTTAGTGATTCATAAGCATTTGATTTTGAGATCTCTCTTGTGGATCTTGGTATGAGGTATATGTGGTTGCATTATTGATGAGATATCAAAATCAGTAGCAACAAAATAATTATTAGAAAAAGAAGTAGAAGCAAGTTATCAGTTATAGCGACAAAGGTAGTGATGAATTGGTCTACATTTATATTTTAGGGTGGTTGGATGGGGAAAGCAAAGGGGGTTGTATCCTCCTTCCGGTTGGAGCCGGTAAATTAGAGGGTTAGAGCTTCATTCAGTTTGCAACCTGTAAATAGGGTGTTGGATCCTCCTTCTAGTTGTAGCTGGAGAAATAGGAAGTTGGTGCTTCCAGTGAATGTACTCTTTGATAAATAATAAAAGCATTCTATGATTTTCTCCCGCATTGGGTTTCCATGTAAAATTATGGTTTACTATGTTTATGTGATGTTTATGCACTCAATTATGGTGTTGATGATATATTGAATTCTCATGATATTTATTGGAGGTTTTATATTGTGATTAAAGGTACTAATTTTTCTCATATTGATTCACCCCCGCTCTCAGTATTCCAACAATTGGCATCAGAGCAGGTCCTTCAGGAAGAATTCTAACCACTAGAAGGAGATCATGGAATACACTAAGATTGGAGCACTAGTGTTTGATGGTCAAAGCTATACCTTTTGGAATAAAATAATGAAAATTTTTTTACAGGGACATGGATTTGATGTTTTTCAATCAATAGTATATGGGTATACAACACTAGCCACTGCCCCAACCGATAGAGATGGAAAAAAACTTAGGGAAAACAAATCAAAGGCTAAAGGTACTATTCTGAGCAGTCTAGTTGATTCAATATTTGTCAAGGTTATGCATTGTGATAGTGCAAAGGATATTTAGGATAAACTTCTAAATATTTATGAAGGGGATGCCAAGGTTAAGGGAGCTAAGATTCAATTATCATAGCTAAGTTTGAACATATGAATATGAAGGAAGATGAGGACATTGCAACCTACCTTCTGTGAGATGACTAAATAGTTAACATTATTAAGGGATTGGGAGTAGAATTTGATGAATCAGTGATTGGTCAAAATATATTTAGGTCTCTTCCTATGATATTTGATCCTAAAACATTAGCCATCGAAGAAAGAGTAGATCATGGTACATTGAGCATGGATGAGATACATGGAATATTTACATCCTATCAAATGATAATAGAACAAGAGAACCCAGAAATAAAGGAAGCATATTTAAAGGCATCCAAGAAGAAAAAGAACAAGAACAAGAAAAATTAAAAAGGTTGCAGTTGTAGTGATGTATCAGGTGAATATGAAGAGATGGATAATTTTGTAAGGAAATTATAGAAAGGAACCAACAAGTATAAAGGTATGCTTCCAATGAAATGTTTTAATTGTGGTGGTATTGGTCATTTTGCTTCTAAATTTACTCATAAGAATAAATATAGTGATGAAGAAGAATCTTAAAAAAGGGAAAATAAATATCAAAAGGGAAACACGAGAAGAAACAAAAGGAAATTATTCAAGAAAAAGTTTCTACTCAAATGAGGACAATTCCTCATCAAACAAGGAGGATAATGATAGTGACAATGATTTAGAATGAGTACTCTTCATGGAAATAGAAGATGATTCAGAAGAATAAGGTGAAGTCGATCTCACAATAGAGATAATTAGTGCATTAGAAGAACTTAGGAAAGAAAGAAAAACAAGTCACTCAAGGCAGAGTTAAAAATGAAATAGGGATCCCATAATTCCAACTGTGAAGAAATCAAGCAGATGATCACGAGTCTAAAAATTCAAATAGAAGAAGAAAGAATAATTGAGGAAATACTTAGAATTTAGTTAGAAGAAAATGAGAAAATGATTGGAAACTTGGAAGCAGAAATAGTCTCTTTAAGGAAATATATTTAGAAGAAAGATATGCAGTAGAAGAGAACTAGAATATTGAATCAAATCATCAGCAGCCAAAGACCATCAAATGACATATCCGAACTAGGATACAATCAAGTATAGAATGAGAAAGGATCGAGCTCCAAGACAACAAAACAAGAAGTATAACAAGCTATGCATATATTGTCAGAGATTATGTCAAGAAGGAAGAATGCAAGCCCCAAAGAAGAACATTCCAAAAATAAACAAGACTCGAGAATATGAATTCAAAAGGAGTGCATCTCAAAGAAGATCATCTACTCCCATGTATCAAAGATTCTTTTATGTTCATTGTTTTAATTATGCTAATTTTGGACATAAAGTTGTAAATTGCAGAGCCTGTGCCAAGAACATAAGAAAATATGCAAGGTACTTAAATAATAGTTATCCCAGAATATATTATGAAGCATACAATAGAAACCAAAATAGTTTTGGCTCATTGAGAAATGAAGTAGAGTGCTGCAAATGTAACAATTTTGGACACATAGAGAAGAATTGTATATTGAATATTCCACCTAGGGAACCAAAGAAGAACATTAAAAATCATATATTGAAACCACAGAGATGTGGAAAATAAAGTAGAATCAATGCGTTCTTGCTATACAAGCCCAACATAGAAATATTGATTGGTATGTTTACAATGGTTGTTCAAAGAATATGACAGGTGACAAGAACAAGTTTCTAAATATGAATAAAGAAAGAGATGGTTATGTGTCTCTTTCCAATATTGAATGTTACAAATGCCACAATTATGGTAATATAGCTCAAAATTGAAGAAGCTTGATAGATCCTTCCATGAAGGAAAACACTGATGGTGAATATGAGAAATTTTGGAGAAGAAAAGAAAACCAAGAAGATCAGATGAATGAAGAACATGTTCCATATATCATATTCACAAGGCTTGCATTAGTGCAAGATCATGATGAAACTATAGGCAGATAAGAAACTTTCAGAATTTAGAAAGATGATGAATCCATAGGAAAAGTAGAAGATGCCAAAACTCAGGAAGATGATGAATCTACAAATGATGAGGAAGATTACTCAGCATTAGGGGAAAGTCCTCCATTTTTCTGATCCATCTGACTTGGGGACTCCCTGTAAATATGAATATTGAAAAATGGGATTCTATGCAATAGATATACATATCAGATAACCATTCTTCAAGAAGTTTGAAGTGTTTTCATATTTTGGACATTCAATTTCAGAGTGATTTGATGATAGAAGTACATAGAAACAATTTGATTGTTTGGAAAGAAACATTTAGACCACATTCATATGTGTGTATTAGTTGGCAGTTACAAAGGTGTAAGTTCATGATTTTGCAGAGGTTCATTCCATACATGCATTCAGGAAGAGATAGATTGTAGTATTCTAGATATAAAATAATATGCAGAACATAAATATTTTAGCTAGAAATGGAATAAAAACAATGATATAACCAAAGAAATACCTGAATAACACCATAAAGAGCACCTTGATTAATGATATAAATGTTCACTTGCATCTTCATGGAGGAAACCTCCAGCAGATCAGAGCTCTATTACGATCATATCCAAGACAAAACTTATCATACCCTCCACTCCTATTTATACTAAATCTATCTATCCAAAAGAATAATCTAGAGGAAGATCCTTCTAGAACCAAAAGCTTCTATTAGGTCTTCTTACATTTGACTTATTCTTCCTTATTTATAGGCCTTATTAATATTGGCATTTATTACATGGAAATATATTATTCTACCTAAGTGAGGGGTTAGGGAGGTTAGGTCCCTAACATGTCCTCTCCCTTAAAAGCATCCCTGTCCTTAAGGCTTGAGATGAGGAAATTGTTGCAGAATGGTAGTTTGTTCTCAAGTGGAATCTGTTGGAGTTGTATCTGTACACTAGACTAACACTTCCTTGATGGTGTGATGATGTATATGACACTCACACTGGTCCAAAAATTCTTTTGGTTACAACCAGATGGAGCCTTCTTCATAAAACTCGGGAAGGCTGGTTTGAATTTGGCACTTAGTTCCAATCACCTTCTTTAAGCAGGAGACATGAAAAACATGATGGAGCTTAGAATGAATGGGAAACAATAATTGATAGGCCATGTGTCCCACACACTTGAGAATGGTATAAGGACCATAAAATTTGGGTGCCAGTTTCTAACAATGGTCATCCTTGAGGGAAGTTTTCTTATAAGGTTGTGTTCGAAGAAAAACATGGTCTCCTTTATAAAATTGACGTTCATAGCTACCTTGATCTACCTATTTCTTCATGTGATTCTAGGCCATGACCAAATTCTCTTTGAGGGTATATAAATAGCCTCTCGAACTGTAAGCATTTGGTCAACCTCCTAGACCTTCGAGACACTTGGTAGGTCTGAGATAACTGAAGGTGGATTTTTTCCATAAACTTCTTCAAAAGGAGTCATGTAGGTAGTTTTATGGTAAGAAGTGTTGTACCACCATTCATCTAGTGGTAACCATTGAGCCCAATAATTTTTCCTTTCTGATGCAAAACACCTCAAATATGTTTACGAACACTTGTTGATGACTTCAGTTTGACCATCAGTCTGGGGATAATAAGTCGTGTTGAGATGTAATTGGGTGCCCTGTAGCGTGAACAATTCTTGCTAAAAATTATTGGTGAAAGTGGGGTCTCGATCAGAAACAATAGAATGAGGCATGTCATGAAGCTTGAAGACTTGATCCATAAAAATTTGAGCCACGGTGGAGGCGGTAAATGGGTTTTGAAGAGCACAAAAATGAGCATACTTGGAAAGATGATCAACGACCACTGTGGTGACTGATTTATTGACTAATTTAGGTAATCCCACAATAAAATCCATAGATATATCCCTTGAAATAGCAGGTGGAATTAGAAGAGGTGATAGTGTGTTAGGATCTTTGACTATTTCACCCTTGTTGCATTGAAAAAAATTATATTCTGCCACAAAATTGGGAACATCCTGTTTCATACCATCCCAGAAAAAAGAATGTTTGACCCAGTCATAGGTTTTGGTAAACCTTGAGTGCCTAGTTGTGGGTGTAGCATGAAGCTCAGAAAGTACCATGGATTTAAGTTGTGACTATTTACTTAAATGAAAATGAACTTTGGAGAGAAGCTCATCATTATGCCAAGAGTACCCTGGGGAAACTAGAGAATTGGCCTCCAATTGTTGGATCAGACGCAAAATTTTGGGATCTTGTAGCCATTCCTGGCGAACAACTTGGAGCCAATCTGGTACAATGAAGGAGAAGGGAAAAAGGAGCCCTTCATCTTCATGTTTTCTTGAAAGTGCATCAAAAACCATATTGTCTTTGCCTTTCTTGTAAATGATCTCATAATCATATCCAAAGAGCTTAGTCACCCTTTTTTGTTGCTCATGGGAGGAAGGGTGTTGTTCTAGAAAATACTTGAGGCTTTGATGATATGTATTAATTTGGAAGCGATGCCCCAATATATAAGGGAGCCAAATATCCAATGCATGCAGAATAGCCAACATTTACTTTGCATAGATTGATTTTCCCAAATGTTTCTCTAAAAATTGTTTGTTGGTAAAGGCAAAAGGCCGACCATCTTGCATAAGGATTGCTCCAATTCCTCTCCCGGAAGCATCAAATTCTAGGACAAAGGTATTTGTGAAATCAAGAATGGCCAGGATTGAAGTGGTGCACATGGTTGCCTTCAAGTTTTGAAAGGCCTAGTCAATTTCGAGAGTCCAAGTTAAAGAATTATTTTTAAGGAGAGCAGTGAGAGGTTCCACAATTTTTCCACAATTCTTAAAAAACTTGCAATAATAACATGTTAAAACCATAAATCCATGCAAGCTTTTGAGAGTCTTTGGGCAAGGAAAATCCTGAATAGATTCAATCTTTTTAGGATCCACTCTAACACCTACCTTGCCAACAATATGACCCAAGTACTCGACCTTTGAGGATCCAAAAGAACATTTAGATTTCTTAAGGAAAATTTGGTGATGAGAGAGTAGATGTAGAAATTGATCCACATGAGCAAGGTGGGTTGTCCATTTTTTACTATAGATGAGGATATCATCAAAGAAAACTAAGAAAAAATTACGAAGAATAGAACATAAGACATGATTCATGAGGATTTGGAAATTGGAGGGAGCATTACACAAGCCAAAGGGCAAGACCAAAAACTCATAGTGGCCATCATGAGATTGAAATGAAATATTAGGAATGTCTTCCTTATTCATACGTATCTAGTGGTAGCCAGAACAAAGATCAAGTTTAGTAAAGAAATGGTCACCAATCAATTTATCCAAGAGGTCATCATGAAAGGAATGGGAAATTTTTCTTTGATAGTTAGTTTGTTAAGGGCGTGGAAGTCAGGACACATTCACCAAGAGCATTCTTTCTTAAGGACCATGACCACATGAGAAGAGTAGGGGTTCATACTAGGAAAAATAACACCTGTGGTGAGTAATTCTTGAACAATTTTCTCAATTTCATTTTTTTGGGAAAAGGGATGACGATAGGAAAAAATATTGGGAGGGAGGTTGTCAGGGACAAGGGGAATGGAATGATCATGAACACCATGGGAAGGAGGAAGTCCTTGGGGAGTGGAAAAAAAAACTTGATGTTTGTATAGGATGGATAGGAGGTCCTGTGTCACAGAGGGTGTCTCAGTGGCTTGAATGGCATGGAGTTGTGCAATAATGCCAGAATGAACATTTTTGAGGATATTTTCCATGCGATGGGAACTAATGATCTATGAAGAACTGACAAGGATGCCTTGTAACTTATATTGTTGGCCCTCCTAGTTGAATTGCATGGTTAATTCTTAAAATCCATGAGCATGGGACCCATAGTCCTTAGCCATTTTGCACCCAACAAAATGTCACAACCGCCCATATCAATAGAAAACATATGATATTTCATGTGGTGCTGACCAATTTGGAGACACACATTTTCACAACGCCCCCCACATTTCATGGACCCATCATTGGAAACCATGATTTGAAAATTATTGAGAGCGCGGATATATCAATTAATTTCTTGGGAAATGTGACGATGAATAAAATTATGGGTGCTTCCACTTTCAACAAGGATGATGACCATCTGATGCTTAATGTAACTAATTATCTTGAGTGTTTGGGGAGCAAAGAACCTAGTGAGAGAATTCATGGAAATGACCGGCTCAACTTCGGGAGGGTGGTAGGTTGGGGTCATGTCAGTGGGTTTAGGTGATTGGGC
>SNQJ01S0005211.1:324046-351615 GCA_010110895.2 Picea sitchensis
CAACCATTTTTTCCCTGGTCAGTTTCTGGATCTTTAGTGGAGTAGAAGGAGTAGTGGGAGTGACTGGTTTAGGACGAGGAATAAAGGATTATTTTTGGGTTTGAGAAGAGACAACCTGTTTTTTTTTGTTATCTCGTATAGTAGCTTCCACCCAACTCTAAGGCTGAGCCATGAGGACATGGGAACAAATCTCATCCTTGAGGCTACTGATAAAACATTCTCGAAAAAAAAACATTAGACATGTCGTCTATACAAAAAGACAATCACTCAAAAGTGGTTATAAAGTCTTCCATTGTGCCAGATTGTGTCATTTTTTTCAAATGGTCTAAATGGTTGGTGTTAGTGTTAAAGCATTCATAAAGATCTGCCACAAATTTTTTCCAAGCCACATACCTTTGGTGGGCATTTTTTCTCCATTGCCACCATTGCCAACGTTCTTGATCTAGATTGAGAACACCATACAGTAGTTTGGCCAACTCATATGTAATTCCATACAAAGAGAAATAATGTTCCATTTGAGTTACCCAGCCAATGGGATCATAACCATCAAATTTGTTCACATCCACACGCAAAAGGAATAGGTCATGCTGAAAGTGATAGGGATGAAAAGTATGGGAATTAGAGGAATTTTCATCTTCAGAGTCCAAGGTGGGTCAGAGGAGGGAAGATATGCAGGGTGATGTAAGAGAATAGCCTTCAAATTTAGAATGCAAGCATGAAGGAAAAGGAATAAATATCAAAAAATGGCAGGGTTTCAAGTCAACATTTAACTCAGAATTTAATCGGTTGTTGAGATATTTTTGGGAAACAACATTTTAAAAATGTAACTTGTTTGTAAAGTCTTAAGGACTGTAAGGGATTTCAAATATGGAGTGTTGACTCCTATCTAGAAATAACTGTTAGTTATTGTACTAGGACGAAGTAGGTAACCTCTATGAGTTTGATAGGATATGTTTCAGATAGGATGAGAGAGCTCGTGGAGGCAATCCTTAGATAAGTTTTCATTGTTGTATATTAACATATAGACAAGATAGAATAGAATAGGATAGAACAGAATAGAGAGAAGAGAAGCGTAGTGAAGAACTGTAATAGATGTAATTTGTTTTCATGAATGATTAGAACAGACAGAAACTGTCCCAAATCCTTGGACAGTTTTCATTTGATGTATGAGTGAATGAATGTTATATTCCATGTATGTGCTTTATTTCATTTCGTTAATGTATGATTGTTCAAGATATTGACTGTATGAGTTTGTGACGAAACTGGATGAGTTTCAATTGTTTCTCTTCTGATACTCATATGCAAGGTGTGCATCTCGAACACAAGGAGTGTGTCGACTAAGTCTCGGATTGAATCAGAGAAGTTTAGAGAGAATCAGAGAAACTCAGACCAGGTGCAAGGTGTGCACAATGTCAATAAGCGACCAAGCGTTGAAGAACCAGAACAGAGGAATGTTAGGTGGGCAAGAATATTTTTTTTTTCAAGAAATCCTTTGAACTAAGTTATCGAATTCCCGAGAACACAAGGTTGTGTGGGAAACCTAAATCCTTGTAAGGACAAATCTCATAAGGGATATCACTTTTCATAAGTGTTGACGAGATCCAATATTTGGACTCGCGAGAGAAGCAAAGGCCGAGACCTTCCAACTCTAAGAAATCCTCTAAGTCAGGGAGAAGACAGAATCTTAGGAGAGATAGTGAGCTATCGATCTAAGGGAGGATTGAACTTTTGGTTTCCTTCATTGGAAAGGAGATTTCGAAAAATTGGATATCGGGAGTTTGGAGAATGGAGCAAGTTGTTTTCCAAAGTTGTGAAACGTGAACTTCCTACTTCGCGAAGAAAGGATCTAAGTCGTCAGATCTGAAATAGGAAGAAGGAGCACGTGCAGGAGGGGATCAGATCTCAGCCATCAGATCTGAATGCCTAGACCAATAGTCGTTGGATCCTAAGGAAAGTGAATGAGACAAGTTTTGAAATCATCGGGACCATCCATCATTAGAGGACAAGTGCCAGAAGATCATCATTTTGCTGACTCGCGACTCAGGGAAGTCAAAGGGAAGACTTGTGAGAATTTGCAAAGTGCAAACTCGCAAAAAGATTGCAACCGTTGATCAAGAAGAGATCTGTATTGTTGATCGTCCAGGGAGAATTTCAGGATTTCGAGGATCGGAAAGTATGAGGTGAGAGTTCTTTTGAATTCATGAAATGCAAAGTCTCGAAACACTTAATAATTGGGCCCCAGGTCATAGCCCAACATCATAGTCAAAAGGGGCCAGGAGGAAGGAGATAGTGCCTAGAAGGACTCTCTTATCAGGAAATCAGGATTCAGGAGAAGAGGGGTGAGAAATCCTCCAAATTTACGAAATGTGAAGACCCGATACGCGAAAGGGAGATCTGAATTGTTGGATCATGAGAGACTGTGAACCATTGATCTGACATCGTAAGTTTAGATATTTGAGAGTTAGGGAGTCTGGGTTGGCTCGTATGTAGAAGTCTTGAAATCGTGAAACGTGAAGTGCCTTTTGGTTAGTCTTTTGGTCATGGGTAGTGGTCATGTGGAGGGAACTCGCTCCCAGTGCTTGTTCATGCAKGAAAAGTTACATAAGGACCTGTGGAATTGTTAATTGGAGGTTCCAGTGGGAACCCGAAGAGCTACTTAGGCTCTGAAAATTGGAACGATCCAGTGACCGAGAGGTCGACAAACCCTGCTGAGGTAGGGGGGATGCATCAGGTGGAATCAAAGCTGATATTAATTGTGTTTGTAGATAGAAGACAAAGGAGAAAGAAGGTAAATTGGTATCATTTGTGGTATCAATAATTTGATTTTTGTTTATAGGTGACACAGTGGAATCATGCCACCCAGAAGGCGTAGAGCGAATGCAGAAATGGAAGAATAAATGAGGCAGCTTCGAATGAGACTGGAATCGATGGAAAAATCACAGAGAAGAGCACCAGATGCTAGAGATATCAGTGAAGTTGAGGAAGAAGAAGTAGAGGTCGAAGAAAATGTAGCAGAGGATGTTGCACAAGATTGCTTAATAAAAGTTGTTTCCAAAATAGGAGCCAGAGCAAGAATAGAGGTACCAATGTATGAAGGCAATTTAGAAGTTGAAGAATTGTTAGATTGGGTACGTGCTATAGACAAATACTTCAATTATGAAGATGTCTAAGAATACTATATGGTGAGGCATGCAGTGACAAGACTGAAAGGTCATGCAGTGCAATGGTGGGATGAACTGCACCCTGAACGTAGGAGAAATGGTAAGCAAAAAATTAAAAACTATGATAGGATGGTAGCTAAGATAAAAGCCAAATTTATCCCAAAGGACTTTCAAATCAATATTTACAGAAGATTGTAGAACCTGAAAATGAGGGGTTTATCAGTGAAGGAGTACACTGAGGAATTTTACCAACTAAACATCAGGGCTGGACAGAAAGAGAATGAAGAGGAGAAGACAACCAGGTATATTAATGGGCTAAGATATGAAATACAAGAGGAGATCAGCATGATGTCTGTTAGTATAGTCGAGGATCCTTATCAAGCAGCCTTGAAATCTGAAGAGAAATTGGCCAGGAAGTAAAGCCAACAAAGAAAAGGAGGAAATTCAAGAAGAGGTAAGGGAACCAGCAGAGAGAAGTTCCATAAGCCGAAGCATGAAGCTGATGAACAACATAGTCACCATGAGAAGGGTGGAAGTTCTAAAGAAGGACAACATGGAGGAAGAAGTTATTTTTCCAGAGGAAGAGGAAGAGGAATACCTATAGGAGGCATAGTTAAATGTTATACCGGTGGAAAGCAAGGACACAAGTCTTGGGAATGTCCCGAGACAAATAAAGAAGAAGGAGGTGAAGCACACACTTCCGAGGCACAAAAGCATGTGGAAGAATAAGAAACAGAAGGGGGAAAGAACCTCATGATGAGGAAAATTCTTCTTAAACCAGAGAAGGATGTAGAGGAACCAGTTCAACGAAAAAGTATGTTCAGAACTTCTTGCAAAGTGAAAGACATAGTTTGCAGGGTGATCATAGACAGTGGGAGCACTAACAATTTAGTATCTACAGAGATGGTGGAGAAACTAGAGCTGAAGACAACTGCACATCCAAATCCATACAAGGTATCATGGTTGCAAAAAGGACATCAAGTAATGGTAAGTCAACAATGCCAATTTGAATTTAAAATAGGAGGTTATAGGGATGAAATATTATGTGATGTAATTCTTATGGATGTCTATCATATTTTATTGGGGAGACCATGGCAATTTGATAGAAAATTTATTCATGATGGAAGAAAGAATACGTATACTCTAGAAAATAATGGTAGGACACATATGTTGTTACCAATAGAAGACAAAGAGAAAAAGAGAGAAGATAGTTCAAGCATACTTTTCAAGACTGGGAAGGAAATATTGAATGAAGTCAAGAAGGAAAAATAATTGTAGTTTGTTGTAGTGAGGAAGCCTAGAGTTATCCTTACAAATAATTATGTGGAAGATTTTCCTGAAGTAATCCAAGAACTGTTAGAAAACTTTATTGACATAGTAGTAGATGAGTTACCACTCTCATTGCCACCCATTAGGAGTATAAGCCATCATATTTGCCTTATTCCAGGAGCTAGTTTACCAAACAAAGCAGCTTATAGGTTGACACCCAGAGAGAATAAGGAAGTCAAAAATCAAGTCTAGGAGTTGTTGGATAAATTTTTAGTCAGGGAAAGACTAAGCCCATGCACAGTACCGGATGTGTTAAGTCCAAAGAAGGATGGAGGATGGATAATGTGTATAGATTCCAGAGCCATCAACAAGATAACCATTATGTATAGATTTCCTTTACCGAGGATGGATTATTTGATGGATTGTTTGAGTGGAGCAAGCTATTTTTCCAAGATAGACTTGAAGAGTGGATATCATCAAATAAGAATGAGAGAGGGAGATGAATGGAAAACAACATTCAAGACAAATGAAGGATTATTTGAATGGTTGGTCATGTTGTTTGGTTTGACAAATGCACCAAGCACATTCATGAGATTGATGAATGAAGTATTGAAATACTTCATCGAAAAAAATTTCATAGTATATCTATATGACATACTAATCTTCAGTAATACAAAGAGAGAACACTTAGGACATCTGACAGCAGTGATAGAAAAGTTATAGCAAGATAAGTTGCTGATAAATCTGAAGAAATGTTCTTTTATGAAGACAAAACTCACATACTTGGGTTTTGTGATCTCTTCGAATGAATTGAATATGGATCCAGAAAAGGTAAGAGCAATCAAAGAATATTCGTCTTCAAGAAACATATTTGAGGTAAGAAGTTTTCATGGGTTAGCAAGATTTTATAGAAATTTTATCAGAAATTTTAGTGGTATGTGTGCACCCATGCTAGATACCGTGAAGAATAAACACAAGTCCTTTAGTTGGACAGATGAATCTGAAAAGAGTTTCAAAGCGTTGAAGGAGAAGATCACAGAACAACTAATTCTGGTCTTTCTAGATTTTGGAAAAACATTTCAAGTGAGATGCGATGCAAGTGGATTAGCTATTGGAGCAGTCTTGAGTCAGGAAAATAAGCCAGTTTCTTATTTCAGTGAGAAACTTAATGACACCAAGAACACATATTCCACATATGACAAAGAATTTTATGCAATGATTCAATCTTTGAAGAAGTGGGGCACTATTTAATTCCTAAATAATTTTTCTTGTATAGTGATAATCAAGATTTGCAATTTATTACTAGGAAAGAAAAGTTGAATCAAAATCATGCAAAATGGGTAGAATTTATGTAAAATTTTACTTTTGTTATTAAACACATTTTTGGAACTACTAACAAAGTTACAAATGCTTTGAGCAGGAGGATTTTGACTGTATAGGAATTCCAAGTGGAGACCTTAGGGTTTGAACACCTTGAGGAGATGTATAAAGAAGATGTAGATTTTAAGGAAGCTTATGAGGCATGCAAGAATCCTTTATTGGGAGATAGAATCTCGTGGACTGAATATTTGATCAGGATGGATTACTTTTCAAGGGAAGCCAATTATGCATATTGAAATGCTCAATGAGAGATAACCTACTGAAGGAGAAACACAGTGGAGGTTTAGCTGGACATTTTGGTCATGATAAGACATTTTCACAACTGAGTAATTCGTATTATTGGTCGAGCATAATGGAAGAGGTGAAAACGTTTGTGAATAGATGCAAAAATTTTGAGTATACAAAAGGGAGACAACAAAACGCTAGTTTGTATCATCCGTTACCAATTCCAGAAAGGTCATGGAATGCAATCAATATGGATTTTGTTTTGGGATTGCCTAGAACTTAAAAAGGGAGTGATTCTGTATTTGTTGTGGTGGACAGATTTTAAAAAATGGCACATTTCATACCATGCCAGAAGACAAACGATGCTACATGCATAGCCAATTTGTTTTTCAAAGAGGTAGTAAGACTACATGGATTTTGTAGGAGCATAGTTTTAGACAGGGACACCAAATTTGTAGGACACTTTTGGATGACTCTATGGAAGAGGTTGGGGACAAAGTTTTCCTTTATTTCAGTATATCACCCTTAGACATATGGACAAACTGAATTTGTAAATAGGAGTTTGGGAAACTTGTTGAGAATTTTAGTCATTGAGCAAGGTCGACAATGCGATCAGATTCTGGCACAAGCAGAATTTGCATTCAACAATTCAGTGAATAGGAACACAAGGAAAAGTCCATTTGAAATCGTGTATGGTATACAACCAAGAGGTATTACAGAGTTGAGAGATTTGAATCAAAATGAGTTCAGAAGTGCTAGAGCAGAGTATTTTGCAACAGAAATGCAGAAACTCCGTGACAGAGTCAGAAAACAGCTATAGGACAGTAGCCTGAAATATAAGAGCAGAGTTGAATCTTGATCAAAAGAGGAGAGAAGTTCAATTCAAAGTTGGAGATGAAGTTTTAGATCATTTAAGAAAAGAGAGGTTTCCAAGGGGAACATATAACAAATTGAATATGAAGAAGATAGGACCATGCATTAATATTCTCAAAAAATTCACAGCCAATGCTTATGAAATTGAGTTGCCAGACAATGTTGGGATATCACCAATATTCAATGTTGCAGATTTATATCCTTATAGGAGAAATGAAGCAAGAGAATCATATGATCAGAAATAAGTTCAGTGGGGAGAGAAATTGCCCACAGTAGAAAAATCTCAGATGGAGAAAATCATTGAACAAAGAAATGGGAAGAATACCGCGAGAAAGACATATCCTGAGTACTTAGTGAAGTGGAAAGATCGTTCAATGGAAGATGCAAGTTGGGTCATAAAACCTGATATTTTGAAGCATGGAAAGACAGTACAGAAGCTCATGGATAGGATTCCATGAAAATTTTAACCAGAGGAGTATGATGCAGGAGCATCACCTTCAAAGTCAGAATGCAAACGTGAAGGCAAAGGAAGACATATCATCAAATGACAGGGTTTCAAATCAGCATTTAACTCAAAATTAAATCGGTTGTTGAGATATTTTTGGCAAACAACATTTTAAAAATGTAACTTGTTTGTAAAGTCTTAAGGAGTGTAAGGGATTGCAGATATGGATTTTTGACTCTTATCTGGAAATTATTGTTAGTTATTGTACTAGGACGAAGTAGGTAACCGCTATGAGTTTAATAGGATAGGTTGCAAACAAGACGAGAGAGCTCATGGAGCCAGTACTTAGATAAGTTTTCATTGTTGTATTGTAACATATAGACAAGATAGAATAGAACATGATAGAATAAAATAGAGAGTAGAGAAGCACAATGAATAACTGTAATAGATGTAATTTGTTTTCATGAATGAATAGAACAGACAAAAATTGTCCCAAATCCTTGGACTGTTTTCATTTGATGTATGAGTGAATGAATGTTATATTCTATGTATGTGTTTTATTTCATTTCGTTCATGTATGATTGTTCAAGAGATTGACTGTATGATTTTGTGACAAAACTGAATGCATTTCAATTGTTTCTCTTCTGATACTCGTATGCAAGGTGTGCATCTCAAACTCAAGGAGTGCATCGACTGAGTCTCGGATTGAATCATAGAATTTCAAAGAGAATTAGAGAAACTTAGATCAGGTGCAAGGTGTGCACAATGTCAATGAGAGACCAAGCGTCGAAGAACCAGAACAGAGGAATGCCAGGTGGGAAAGAATAATTTATTTTTCAATAAATCCTTCGAACTGAGTTATCAAATTCCCGAGAACGCAAGGTGTGCATGGGAAATCAAAATACTTCTAAGGAAAGAGCTCATAAGGGATAACACTTTTCATAAGTGTTGATGAGATCCAAGAGTTGGACTCATGGGAGAAGCAAAGTCCAAGACCTTTGAACTCTAAGAAGTATTCTAAGTCGAGGAGAAGACAAATGCTCAGGAGAGATAGTGAGTCATCGATCTAAGGGAGGATCGAACCGTTGGTTTCCTTCATTGGAAAGGATATTTAGGAAAATCGGATATCGAGAATTTGGAGAACGGAGCAGGTTGTTTTCCAAAGTCGTGAAATGCGAGCTTCCAACTTCATGAAGAAAGGCTTTGATCCATCAGATCAGAAATAGGCAGAATTAGCACGTGCAGGAGGGATTGGATCTCAGCCGTAAGATCTGAGTGCCTAGACCAACAACCGTTGGATCCTAAGAAGAGTGCACGAGACAAGTTCTGAAATCATCGGGACCATCCATCATTATAGGACAGGTGGCAGAAAATCAACATTTCATTGACTCACAACTCAGGGAAGTCAAAGGGCAGACTTGTGGGAATTTGTGAAGTGAGAACTTATGAAAAGATCACAACCATTGATCAAGGAGAGATCTGGACCGTTGATCATCTAGGGAGAATTTTGGGATTTCAGGGATTGGAAGGTCTGAGGTGAGAGGTCTTTTGAGTTCATGAAATGTGAAGTCCAGAAACACTTAATAGTTGGGCCCCAGGTCATAGCCCAACATCAAAGTCAAAAGGGGCTAGGAGGAAGGAGATAGCGCCTAGAAGGATTCTCTGATTGAGAAATTGGGAGTCAGGAGAAGAGGGGTGAGAAATCCTCCAACTTTGTGAAACACGAAGACCCGATATGCGAAAGGGAGATCTAAACCGTTGGATCACGGGAGACTGTGAACCGTTGATTTGACATCGAAACTTCAAAGATTCGAGAGTCGGTGAGTCCGGGTTGGCTCATACGTAGAAGTCATGAAATTGCAAAACGTGAAGTGCCTTTTGGTTAGGCTTGTGGTCACGGGTAGTGGTCAGGTGGAGGGAACTCGTGCCTAGTGCTTGTTCATGCAGGCAAAGTTACATGAGGACCTATGGAATTTTTCGTTGGAGGTTCGAGTGGGAACCCAAAGACCTACTTAAGCTCAGGAAATTGGAACGATCCAGTGACCGGGAGGTCGGCAGACCCTGCTGAGGTAGGGGGTTTTCATCACAGGGATATTCAGCTTGGCACATGTCATTGTAGTGAAGGATGCAAGATGGGTAGTGAAGGATGCAATCTGGGTAGCGAGGTCCTGTTTGATGGTTCCTATTTTGGTGTCGATGGAGGAATGCATGTTTTTATTGATGGTTGTAAAGTTGGCACTGAGCTACCTCACTTTTTGTTGTGTCTTTGTGAAATTAGAGGACAAGGTATTGAAGCGAGATTCCAAGTCTTGGCTACGGGTGTGGGCCATGATGAAGAGGGAAAATGAAAAGAGAAGGGTGGGACCACACATAAAATAGGTTATGGGTGAAGTGTATCATGACGATTAGGGAAAAGAGAGGAATCCAATGGGATAGGGATCAAATAATGGTGCCAACGGGATCTATATTTTTTTTTTTTACTCCTACGGAGCTATACTCCGATCGGAAGAATATTGCAGTGTTGAAATGCCCAAATTCTTAACAGGAAGAAATGTGTAGTAATTCACAAACTGAATGTAGGAGGCAAAGTTGTGCGAAAATAGATCTTTTCTAGTCTATTTTATTTTCGTCCCAAGGGTTAGGGTATGCAGGATGTCTATAGACAAGGTTTTTCCCTATGCTATATCTCTTTGATATATGTGCAGGGTCCAACAATAGTACTCAACCCAATATCTTATGGAACCAACTAAGGAGGCTAGACCATGCCTTTAGCCATACTACCCAACTACCCACGTACTAGAGCGTATCTTCCCGAGTGTTGTTCTCAGTGGAACTATACCAGTCAGGCATCCAATCGATTTATCTATGGAGGGCCTCAAAATATCTAGGTCGATCCGTATATAGGTTCTTTCTGATGTGATACCACTCAAAGGGGTACAAACATGGGTTACAAGGGTGGCCAATAGATGTGCGCTTAAGTACCACTTGTATTTCCTATGTGTATGACTCCCCGACCGTGAGTTTATGCGTGTAACAACAAATCTTTGTAGCTTTAAGACATCGGAATACATCTCTACCCTGAAAAAAAATTAACCCACAATTTTCTATCAAGGAAAGTTCTCTTATACCACATGTAGTATTCCAGATATAAAATAGTATGCAGAACATAAAAAATTTAGCTAGAAATTGTAGAAAAAGAATGATATAAGCAAAACAATACCTGAATAATACCAGAATAACACCAAAAAGAGAAACTTGATTAATGATAACAATGTTCACTTAACTCTTCGAGGGGGAAACCTTCAACAGAGAAAA
Organism: Picea sitchensis; assembly: GCA_010110895.2. NCBI lineage: Eukaryota > Viridiplantae > Streptophyta > Pinopsida > Pinales > Pinaceae > Picea > Picea sitchensis. The sequence continues at coordinate 334,715 of SNQJ01S0005211.1, forward strand.
TCTTTGTTACAATAATATCCAAGACAAAATTTCTCATACACTCTACTCCTTTTTATACTAAATCTTTCTATCCAAAAGAACAATTTAAAGGAACATCCTTCTAGAAGAAGAATATTCTATTAGTTCTTCTTACATTTGACTTATTCTTCATTATTGACATGCCTTATTAATATTGGCCTTCATTACATGGAAATATATTATTCTACCTATGTGAGGGGTTAGGGAGGTTACGCCCCTAACTGATCCAGGTGGATATCGGTGGCCACCCACCTTTTCCAAATGGCTCAAAACAGTTTTCTGGCAATTTTGGCAATTTACTATTTTTAGCAGGTTTTAACTTCCGGGGCCATTTTGAGGGCCCAAATGAAGGTTTTTTCGAGATCAAGGTTCTCAATGATATCCAATGGTATGATTGAGCCCCCAAAATGAATCTCCTCGATGATACCTTTCCAACGAGTTATCACATGCCTAAAACGGAGATCGTATGCAAAAGTTACGACCCCGGGAAGTTGATGTACTCACTTACCCAAACGGGGCCCACATGACTTTTGGTGCTTCATCTCCTAGGGTTAGGTTTTTGGATGTATAGGGTTTTTGGAATTCCTACTTATTGTAAAAATTCCTTCAGAGCCTCATTGTAATGATCTTCTTGTGAATGCGAGTAGCCATCACATCTCTTCTCAGAGATAAGCTGCCACCATTCTAGCGAGTCTTTCACTCTATATTTTTACAGTCTCTGTACATTTCTTTCATTTATATAAATCATGTATTATTGTATATCTGTGTTTATGGTTGCATCTCTGATACATTTCTATTATATTATTGAATATCTGTGATATCTCTATGCATTTCATTATTATATCTCCGATCTCATTCGTGCCGAACATAATCCGGATCAATGGTATCAGAGAAGGATGCTCTTGATCATTTTTTCAGTGCATGTCCCTGACAAGGTCCGAGTATAGCAAGTTGGGTCTCAATCTTGTCTCTCTTGAATAAAATTTCTCTCGCACACCCAAGAAACCCTCAATGGTGGAAGAAAATAAAAACGACGAAGCATACAATCCTATCAATCTGTTGCTTGAGCAAGCTCTCATGCGACAGAGGGACAAAATGATGGAGAATTTTTCCCACATCCTTAAATGCCTACCGATAGCATCAGGCACATATTCATCAAGCAACCACTTTGGAGGCACCTCACCTTTTAGGGGACAAGTTAATTTTGATATTCCTATATTTGAAGGACAGATAGATGTAGAAGCCCTAAAAAAATGGTTAACTCTGCTAGAAGGTTATTTCTCTATTCAAAAACATTTCGACAAAGAAAAGATCAGATTATCACTCCTTAAATCTCTCCCTCATGTCAAACATTTGTGGGAAACTTACTAGGAGCAAAGTTCCACAGAGGAGTCTGGAATATATGGGGCCGATCCCACTTGGGATTTTTTTGTGGATGCCGTAAAGGAACAGTATTACCTTGTTGGAAACTATGAGGAACAGTACATGAGATGGACCACACTGCAGCAAGAGAGGGGCCAAGTAGTTTTGGAGTTCACCAATACCTTTCATACCTTGAGCACCAAGATGGGTATCAAAGAATCTGAGCGACATTTGGTTCTAAAATACCGTGGGACTCTAAACAGATACATCCAAACTGAAATGGATTTTCTGGACATCTCATCACTGAGTGATGCTTATCGATATGTTGTTAAAATTGAGAAGAAATTTAAGCACCAGAAAAAACAGGAATTCGGGTCTGCAAATCCACAACAACCAAAGTATGACAAAGATGTCCCTAACAAATAGTCTCCCGAAAACCATTCCAAGACATAGGAAAAGAAGGGTCACGGGAAGACAAAGAAGGACACCGGAAAATGGTGTGATTTCCACAAAATCCCCTGGCACAACACCGATGAATGTCACTCAAAACAGTCATTGGTGGCCGAGATCAAAGACAAGGAGCCAAACCCTGATTTAGAATCTGATTTTGAAAATACTGGTAAAGGACAGATCATTAACGCAAACCCCATTTTTATTTTCGCGACCACAACAATTCAACCAGAAGAACCAACAGATCCTAAAGAGGGGGAGTGCCTTTTTCATTCACATATGTGGGTGAAGGGGACCCCGCTGCATTTTATTGTTGATAGCGGAAGCCAGAAAAACCTCATATCAGCAGAGGTCATCAAACAGTTGGGATTGTCGACAACACCACACCCACAACCATACAACATCAGGTGGCTTCGGCAAGGATGAGATCTTTGTGTCAACCAACAATGTCGATTGTCATACGACATCTAACCCTTCAAGGATGATGTATTATGTGATGTTGTCCCACTGGATGTCTGTGATATTTTCTTGGGCCAACCATATATGTGGAGACACCATGTTGTTTATGAATCTTGACCCCGTAATGTCATTGTTACTTTGGGGGGTCATCTCTACAGAATATCAGAGGTATTTCCGACTAGTGTTCCACCTAAAAAGTGTCGCAAGATAGTATCTCATACTGCAAAATTCATCTTTTTCATAATCTGTTCAAAAGGAGAACAAAAGGACACTGCAACCACTAAATACTTGCCCCAAGCACCTTCTATCCAACAGAAGTAGGTTGACAAAGCTATAGAAAAGTGCAAAGATTCCTTCTGCACATCATCCTCTCATGTATCTCAACTTTTTGAACAACCTCAACCTCAACAGGTTCATGACATATTTCCACAAACTGAGCAGCGCGACGTCTCCAGCAAGACAAGTAGCTCACCAAGATGCAGATTCAACAAACGATTTTCCCTCTCGCCCGAGAAATCAACGCAATGGATACCATTGATTCCTAAGGAGGGAGGATTGATCTAGGTGGATATCGGTGGCCACCGACCTTTTCCAAATGGCTCAAAACAGTTTTCTGGCAATTTACTATTTTTAGCAGGTTTTAACTTCCGGGGCCATTTTGAGGGCCCAAATGAAGGTTTATCAAGATTGAGGTTCTCAATGATATTCAAAGGCATTATTGATCCCCCAAAATGAATCTCCTCGATGATACCTTTCCAACAAGCTATCACACACCTAAAACAGAGATCGTATGCAAAAGTTACAACCCCGGGAAGTTGATGTACTCACTTACCCAAACGGGGCCCACATGACTTTTGGCGCTTCATCTCCTAGGGTTAGGTTTTTGAATGTATAGGGTTTTTGGAATTCCTTCTTATTGTAAAAAGGCCTTCAGAGCCTCATTGTAATGATCTTCTTGCGAATGCAAGTAGCTGCCACCATTCTAGCGAGTCTTTCACTCTGTGTTTTTACAGTCTCTGTACATTTCTTTCATTAATAGAAATCGTGTATTACTGTATATCTATGTTTATGGTTGCATCTATGATACATTTTTGTTATATTATTGAATATTTGTGATATCTCTGTGCATTTTGTTATTATATCTCCGATCTCACTTCATGCCGAAAATAATCCAGATCACTAACATATCTTTAGTACATATTGTTTCAGACATGCATAGTTTGATTTGAATATTAAGAAAGAGTATTCCCATGCATATATCAGAGGAAAATCATTGACACACTTTCCAAGTAGGGATATATTCATTACAAGTTTGAGGATGCATTATAGACTCAGTCTGAGAAACATGAATATGTGACGATCAGTTGCGGGAAACTAGATTCTATAATAGTACAGTGCCAAATGGGTAAGCATTGTGGGAAGTTGAGTAGTAGAGTTATGGACAATTTGTGACACATGGAAAAACATGGATTCATGACATGTGTGACATCCCCAACCTTACATGTCAGGTCATTCCACTTAAAAACGGCTCTGATACAAATTTGTGACACCCCCAGCCACCTGTTGGGTAATGCCACTTGAAGTAAATACAAAACAAACTTCTCACTCTTCTCTAATACTCAAAACTATCCATACCCAGGCCTAGACTTGTTGGGATAGGGAACACAGAGATTCTTGTGGAACATCATACATATAAACTTAAACAACTAATATGCATTATACTATGACACAATTAAATGTGGAAATCACAAAAATATTCTACAAACAACTTACACAAGCAATACTATAAATATCATGACATGTATATAATACACAACATAAAATTACCATAGAAATGGTACTTATCTTTTTATGAAATCCACCAACTGCATGCAGACCTTCCACGAACCTCTCAGCCTTAGACCACGCTACTCCAAAATATTAGTAGTGGGTCACCCCTAAGCTAGGACCAAACTCCACATAGGGTAAAGGCAATCCTAGGCTAGGCTGAGACTATGGAAATCTGCACAATGGAACAGGAAGGATTCCCTGCCAGGAGCCTACTTACTCCCACAACTCATAGACTCACATTCCCCACATGCCTCTCCCACCCTAGGAATATACACCTTCATTGTTCCACAATCCTTCAACTTCTCCACTTCCCTTCCATGGCTTTAACAACATGCCTCATAAGGAATTCTCAGATCTCTATAGTTTTTGTTGGACTCTCTCCAGGAGAAATCACTTCCCCAACAATCTCTGTCACCTGGAGAGAGTTTCTCAAAGGCCTGACAACCTACTTCTCATATCCACGGGCTTGACAACCCACCTTTTCAAACCACAGGCCTGGAAACCTGCTTCTTCTATCTAGTTCCTAAAGCAATTGGGTTACCATAGTAGCAAAAATCAGGTATGGGTCTTGGTAATGACAACAAGCCACACCATTCCAGAGGAAAACGTGGGAATCTACAAAAAAATGGCTAGGGGTGGGATATGGATTAGGTACGGTACAATCGTGTTGTGCCTCACAGGAAAAGCATGTTAGCTTCATGGGTTTGGAGGTTTCAGAGGTTGTCGAGGTTAAAGGGGTCAACAATGGAGGAAAATGTTTATGTGAATGCTGAGTCTATGTGCGTGAGTGCATGGGTAGTCTAGCCAAAATGGTGAGTGAACTCACACACCGATGCAATTTCCCCCATAAATCTACATGCACCTAGGTTGACACGTGGATATCCTGGGAGCTTGTTCCTCTCCATTTGGAGTTCCTTCCTCTCCATAAAGGAACTTAGGATAATAGGGACTTATTCCCCAAACCTTATTTTTTTTACGAAAATACATTATAATATTTCCTTGGGTTAATCCCTCAAGATTAGCCCCTTTTTCCTAGCCTCTTATACCCCTTCCTTTTCCCTACCCAATGGATCTTAGTCCCCCATAAATATTTATTTGTGGTCGGTCTACATGCAGTGATGTAATTTTATTAATGATGTAGTATTTACATATACAAAATCAGTCTCCCTGGCCTTCAACATCTAGGCTCTCTGACCTCATAAACACATAAGCCTCCCATGTTATAAACACTTAGATCACCAACCTATAAAAATCATTACAATTCAACATGGGCTCGACCTTGGGGTATTAAAATCCCCTCCCCTTATTTATGCATTGTCCTCAGTGCATCATATTTACATATTATCAACAAGATTTCCAAAATCTTCAAAATGTTGCAGGTATTCTACCCGCATAGAATCTTCATGCTCCCATGTTGCATATTTGGGACCGTACCAGGTCCATTGGACCTTTACAAGCCCTATGGATCAATTATGAAGCTGTTTGATTTTTTGATCTAGAATGCATACCTGATGCACTTGAAAAGAACTTCCTTGCTCCAACTGAATCACATTCCAATCAATAACATGATTAGCACCAGATATATATTTATTGAGAAATGATACATGGAATACATTATGAATAATCATAGATGGAGTTAATGCAAGAATGTAAGCTACTGGTCCAATCCTCTCTAGGATTTCAAACAACCCAAAATATCTGGCTGCCAACTTGGAACAGTTTCCCAAATCCAAACTACAGGGAACTTTTGTTGGCTTTCACCTTCAAGCATACGTGATCACCCACTTTAAATTCTCTGTGATTTCTTCCCTTGTCAACATATATTTTCTTCTTGTCTTGGGAAGCCTTTAAATATTGTTTTATCTTTGACATATGTTCTTCCATTTCCATGAGAAACTCTGGCCCAATCACTACTCTATCAGTTGGGTTGTCCCTTCTTATTGGTATGTTGCACTTTCTTCCATAAAGTGCCTCAAATGGGATCATATTCAGTGATGATTGGTACCCTCATGACTCCACACAGGCCATGGTGTTTTTGAGAAGTGAGTTCCAAGATGCCTATGCCAAATTAACGAATGAACGATACATTTTCACTGCAGGTATAGCCGATTTCCAAGAAGACACCCTTATGGCACTAGAAACCTACAAGGACGTGGAAAATTTGTATGAGAAGGCTCATCAAGTGGTGGAAAGGATATATTACATCAACATAGTTCAAAAAGGCCAAGACGTCGAAGAGAACGATATTCGGGCATTGAGGAACAATAGCATAGATTGGATCAGGAAAGTGGCCAAATACTGGGTAAAAATAGCCCAGGAACCTCAGTAGGAGATTCATGAGAAGTGGATCGAGTGCAAAAAGAGCTAGGAGAAGATTAATCGGGATATGAAAGACATCAACCTCCCAGAATTTGGCTCACCTGAGGACTTTGTCAACCTGCCTGACATAGTCAGGCAACATCTAGAACAAGACTCAACATGGATAAAAGAGATAGAAAAGGTGGCGAGCATGGCGCCATGTCAAGTAAAACAATCCATGGAGCATCTGATTATGGCTCGAGCAATTTTGCAGCGGTTAAGTTTTGAAATAATCAATTACAGAGCATGAGTAGTAGAAGTGAAAGAAATTGTTTCAACCCTGATGGACTAGCACAGGTTCTCGTATGCCAACACATGCGACGAACTCTTCATCGAATGGTCAGAGTATGAGAAGAGTCATCTACTTTAGTAAAACTATTTGGTGAGTCTTAGAGAACAAAGAGATGAAAGTGCCATGTGGCGATATTTTGTTTTACTTAGCTTGCGCTTGTAATAGCTATTTTTAGTTAATGATTCATTATAAATAAGAGTATTGACCTTTCAGAAAAGGTCGATGGTTTTGGCAAAGACCCTCGTTTTTGGAATTGTAAAGAATTATTTCTAAACTACCTTAATTGAGAAGTCTTGTTTAGGACTAGAGACAAATTTATTTTTTTCATCAAAGGCATTGTCTGATTGGATTGAGGAGGAATTACTTCCAACTTTATCTCATTAATAGATGTTGTAATGAGTAAGAGTTTCTGAATCTATTGATAAGTTAGTTGTTTCAATATTTTTCTTAGTTCTTGTCTCTAATGATGAAACAAAATCGGTGTGTTAATGTGTTATTAATGATGGATCAAAGGAAACTATTTTTCTTCCCATCATCTTATTGCATGTGTGTTTTCTTTCGATAATTGTATCTCAGTCAATAATTGAAATACCAACAAGTTAATGTATAAGTAATAGGCTTGTCACAGGTGTGAATATCTTTGTTTGCATGCTTGAGCACAAGGGTTATCCCAAGCTCAGCCTTCCTTAGTAGTTAAGAACCCCCCTTTACCAACTAGTTTATACCAGCACACATATTTTGATCAGACCCATCTAATAAAAGAAAAGACAAAAAGAGAACGTTTAAACTGAAGGAGGAAATTTCATAAGAAGATATCATGTCAATCACTACGTAAATCCCATCGATAAATTGTCCAGATCGAAAGATTTGGAGAACCATTCCACCATAAAATGTCGCAGAGTCTAATTGGACTTCATGGCGGGTTTGGTTCTTGTTGTTGAGTTAAAGAGATTTAGGACCCCTCAACAGAATTGGCACTAGAAGGATGGATTGTTGAATGAATGGCTAAAACTAATTTTGATATAATATTCAACATAGCCTATAGATTCAAAACAACCCACATGCATGGCTAGTCATTCTCAAGATAACCCACATACACTGAGTACTCCTGAAACTAGTAACACACCCTAGAAAGAGGAAGAACATCTATTCCCTGAAATACCTTACGCTTTTCCCCACGAGGAGTTGAACTAGTTCAGAAGAATCACAAGAGCTTACAACTGGAAAATTGGATCATTACCCTTAGCTCTGTTACTTCCTCTTAGAAAATAAGTAAGCAGAACAGTGGTCGACACCCCTGACCAGGTTTTTTTTCACACAGTAGAAGACATGATATATTTCTCCCTCATCGAGATTGAACATCCCCTTAATTTGATCCCCGAAACACCATCTGGTAACTACTCTGAGCTCGAAAATTTTGAATTTGATGAGGAAGGGTTTGAATCGGATCGCTCAGCTTCAGAGTCAGATGACATGGAGGAAAACAATGATCATAATGAATAAAGGGGAAAACCACCTAGAAATAATAAACCTTGGTTGGCCAAAGATGCTCTGGAAATCCCTGTATGGGTACATAACCTCCCTCGACATCCATAAAATTTACTTACGAAGTTTGACCCTGAAACCTTTTGATTTCCTAAAGACCATATTAAAAAGTTCATACTAGTTATTAGACTAATGAATGTCCAACATGAGGATGTAGTATGAAATATTTTTCCCTATACCTTTGAGAATTCATCCTCAATGTGGTATTTTAACTTGCTTGTAGGGTCCATAACTAGTTGGACAAAGTTTCAAAAAGATTTTCTAGAAAAATTCGCAGAAGAAACTACTACAAGATTTTTAATGGTTGAATTGTTCATCACCAACATGAGTTCAAAAGAAAAGGTTAAATATTCCAATCAAGGATTTACCACTATCCTGAACAAATTTCAACTCGAAGCTAAACCCACTCAGGATTTGTAGATTGAGGTATATGCTAATGCTATCCCTTCTTCTATTTCCATGTTTGTAAAAAGGGCTCCCAAGCATACCCTAGCTAAAAATTTTGAGGAAGAAAAAACAATTGAATTCCAAATGAAGGAATGTAAAGAGGGCCAAGTCTCACTAGTTAAGAAGGAAGCTCAACCTCCACCTAGGAGAGGACTCTTGTTGACTAGACCCCCAGGAAAACAAATAGAACAAGGTCCCAAAAATGGAAGTGGAGACATAGAAGACCTACAAAGGATGATAAATAAATTGTCAAATGAAATCGTAGACATGAAAAGAAGCATAGGGGAAGGAAACTAAGGCCAAAGGCCTTATAAACCCTTTTTAAAAAGAAACCCACCATTCAAATCAATTGAACCTCCCCCAACCAACTTAAACATCGACCTGGGTAATGTAGCATCTGACTCTTTCTGTACCTATCATCAAGAGAAACATTCTAAAAGAGACTATCCACAATGGGTTCATGCCATGAATTTGATGGCCAATCGGTTCCTAGAAAAATTTTCCCTTACTGAACAATCAAGCAACTCAGCGTTGAATATTTATGATTAGGAAGAAGTTGACCCACCGGAAGAAAAAACCATGTTGTTGTGGGACCCTGACTTTCCAATTCCTTCTGATGATATATTTGAGGTTCAAGAACCAACTGCTAAGATTTTGGTTGTGCAAACGCGAAGTAGGGATCATCCGGTCACAAATGACCTTACCATTTCCCAAACCTTGAAAGGAAAACAAACAACCGATCACCCGAAAGCACCTTTTCCCCCAAAAGAAATCCCATAAACATACACACACAGGAATCACCCAATCTAGACTAAAACATAGTAGAAGACTTAAAAAGATTGAAGGCTAATGTGTCAGTCATGTACATGTGTGTATAATTCCCCAACAAAAGGAATTTCTGCTACAAGACTTGAAGTCAGTAGAAACCCCTATAACAAGCACTGACCAAGGGGAAAATCTAGCCCCAACAAATCTAAAATATAAACCGAATGTGAATTCTTTCTCTGTAGATAAAAAAGGAAAGCCTTTCATCCTACCTTTCCTTTTAATGTTTGAATTATTCAACAAAAACCTCCATAATTGTTTAGTTGACTCAAGGGAATCCTCTAATGTCATTCCATTATCTAGCTACAAGAAATTAAAACACAATCCCGCTCAAAAGTGATAAACAATTTAAAAAACTAGACAAAACTCAGGTAAAATTTATTGGAGAAATCAAGGATATCATGATCAGAATGGCCACACACCCAAAAAAAATTCAAGTGATTGACATAATTGTAGTGGATATACTAGAATATTATGGACTGCTACTTAGTTGAGATTGGCCTGAAAAGTTGAATGGATACTTTAGCATGGACTAGGCTCATCTTTGGTTGTCGTTAAAGGGACACACAAACATGATTAGGATCGATAGGGAAAGGTATCTCAAACATGTTGTCACCAATCTAGAAGCCTTCAACTAACCCTCATTGGCATATTTCCCCATGATAGGAGACTACTCCTGCGATTATGATTTCAACAATTTCTCCCCTCTCTCATATGATGTGCTTCTTACTCAAAACTCTGAAATGACTTTTCAAGTAAATATACTGGTGGTGATGGGAGAAACCCTATTCTGTCAATAACCTCTGTTGGAAACCACAGACAAAGTAGGTGGAGAGGAGGAAGTTAGTAGGCATGGAGAAGCTAATGATTATATTCTTTCTATTTTTTGTATTATACTCAATGAAAATTTATATTATTACACATGTGATTTGTGTACTATATTGACCATATTGTAAACTATAAATATTGATTTATATTAGGACACATAGGTCAGGATACTATGCTAACATAGGATTTTCTATTTCTTCCATCTTCCTAGGAGGGAAAGATATAAAGGGCAACATAGCCTATAAACCTATCAGAAGTGGTTGTCCCAAATGTCTTGGGTTATTCAAAGAGCCTTGTTCCGGATCACATCCTCCTTGTTGACTAAGGTTCACAAACCCACTTCAACAGACTCATTGAGCCTCCTCATCAAGTGATAAAGTCAATTCATGCCTCCACCAGTCAAAACATGCCAAGTGTCAACGTTTTCCCTCTCCTAGGAAATCCGTTGGGGTACCAGGGGTTGGATAATATCCTCCATGATGTCAAGAAAGCCTCCAAAATAGTCTCTTTGTGATCCAATGTGTGTGCCTACAACATACAACCTATGGTATTTTTTCCCCATGGAATCCCAAGCTAGGTTTGTCCTCCCAAAACTGGCCACCATGCAAGGTCCTGCAAAACAAAAGGGTACGCCCTCCAAATATCTCAATTCAAAGATATCATGACAAGTGTAAAACACATCTAATAACCAAGGAACCTAAACATGTGCATCAAACCAACCTCATCAAATAAAAAAAATGCTCAAAAACCTTACACAATTGACCAAGTTTAAGTATGGGAGGGGTGTCATAAAGATCCTATTGGGTAAACCAAATCCCTCAAGTAGGGGATGCTCCCAAGGATAGTATTTCAAGGTTATGTAGTGGATGATGAGGTGGAATGTGTTTAAATTTCATAGGTTGTTCAATTTCATGACGTACAAGGGCTCGTATTATCTCATTCATGGGTTCCTTTGTAGAGGGTGTGTGCAAGCTTCTTTTGCGATGCACATTTTCCAAGATGATATTATTGTCATTCTTTATTTATTTCATGATTTAAGGAACACGTTGAAGGCCACTGTCCTAGAGTGGTGTCCAGATAATGACAATGTCATTCACAAGTTCCTCGCGGAAATGAGAAGGATGGTTCATGATGAGACCCCCTTTCTCTCAGTTGTGTAACTAGGATCCACTACCCTAGCTTGGTGACCAAATGATGGTATTGTCATACCACTAAATACCCATGATCATGATACATTGGATCATGATGAGACCTCCCATCCTCCACGTAACTACCTAAGCATTCATTATCATTTATTTCTTATGGGTCCCCCATTTCTTACAGATTAGTGTTTCATTTATTTCTCGGGAATTCCTAAGTGAAGCATCTGGAAGGTCTATATATAGGATTTTATCACTTTACCCAACAAAAATCCCTTTGGGCCTTCATCCCCTTATTCCCATGAGATGAGGTACATTCCCTTCTTGGGTCACTAAATTCAAAGGGCCTAGAAGAGGGTAGTAATTGTGGGAATGTAATGAGAGGAAAAAGGTAAGTATGTTAGGGAATGGTACGATAACCCCTCAAGGGACCCCCACTTTCAAAACTTCCCTAAATTTTGGCTACTTACTAACAAATATATGACACTCACCAAGGTGAAACAAGTTCAAAGGAATATGCGTTCTATAATCAAAAGAAGTTTAAATACAACATGTTCAAATGCCTTAAATATTAGGGTGATTGTCGGCCACAGTATCTGACTTGTACCTCATGGAGAAAGACCCATATTCCTTCCATAAGCTAGCTGGTGTGGTGAACACAATGAAAATGGATCAGAATGTGGTGATAGAGTGGGCTTCCATATGTGCAAGTGGATATTATTGGTCATGTAGTCTATCAACACTCCATATCTACAACCCAAGGGCCTTTAGAAATGATATCCTTAGTTATCCCACAAAATGGGGATAACATCTGGCTCCTACTTGGGGACATGTGCTTGTCATAGAGAGCATGAGAACCGTAACATCTCTTGGTAGACCTGTTCCTACTCTGATAAAAAACCCATCAAATCTAGGGTTGTTCTATTACCCTTCGTCCATATACATCGAAATCCAAATGAAAATTAATCTAGAAAATAAACTTTTTAGCATTTTTCAAAAAAAATTAAAATAAGCATGAAATCAATATCAATCTAGAGAAAAATGAAATATGAAATGCATCTAAACTAATATGAGAAATCAATATGCAAATGAAATGGAACCAAGATGACCTACCTACTTACCTAAGGCTTGGTCCCTGAAGAAGTCATGTGACCTAAACATAAGGTTGGAGAAGAGATCCATCCATAGGTAATGGCATCTTTATCCCATCCAAGGATGTCAAATAGTACTTTTCTTTATCGGACTTCTTCTTGATGTTGTAAGGGAAAAACCATGAGATGCCATCTCTCTGGTCATACTTGTGCTTGCCCTCTCTCTTGTCCCACATGAGAGAAATAATTCCTTCACTGAAATTGATGTAAGGTGTATTCTCAATGTATGGATAGGAAGGAGGATCTATGTTGACCATCCTTTTGATTGCTTCTTCACGTTCTTCATATTCTTTCTTCAAAATTTGGATAGACCATGGCTCTTTCCCTTGTAACTTTGCAAATTTCTCTTTGTATTCATCTGTGCTCGAGAGGAGAATATCTATGGAGTCTTCCTGCATTAAAGGTAGCTCAAATGGATCATACTCAATAATATGTTGAGGCACATCATAGTCACATTAATTTATGTAATCAGGGACATTAGGATCCATCACATGCATGCCATCCCTGTCACGGCTATATAATATTTCAAAGGTACCATATCCCATGAGGATGTGTGCATGGGTAAGGTCCATGCTAAGGAAACCCCCAAGGGTAGTAGACCAACTAAGGAAACCCCGAAGGGTAGTAGACCAACTCCTTGATAAGAGAATCCCCCAGGCATCCAGAATATCTATCACTACTATGTCCATGAGGAGGTGGATATGTGGAAAATCAATCAGAAATACCACAACATCCTCACATAACCCATAAAGTTTGACCCTTTTATAATCAATACTACATACATTACCATAATTTCAGGTTGTCTTCAATCCAAGTTGTTCCATCACCTTCAGTGACATGAAATTTGTTAAGGCCCTAGAATCAAGCATACAATTGTTAAAATGGAGGTTATTCATACCTAATGAAAGACAGAAGGGAGGATTATTTTCCCTTTGTTGATTGAGACACATAATGTTCAAAATGATAGGAGGGTATTCCATCTCAATCAATACTTGTAGTATCTTCAATATTTCCCTTTTCACAGAAGGTATCTTGCACATATCTGTCACTGGGATCGTCATATTCATATTTCCAAACATGGATGCAACATCTATATTCAATTGAATATCATCTGTGGGAGTTGGATTAGGAAGAAACTCATGTAATAGAGGTAGAGGTGGTGGGGACACCTTCTTTGTCAATGGTATAAGAGTGGCAGGATGTGATGGAGGGGATGAAGATTTAGTCTTTCTAGTGTAGGTCAAATATTCCCTCTTCCTTAAATCCTTTTGATCGTCTGTCAACTAATTCAAGGTCCGGTGTCTCCTTTCTCTTTCCCCCCATCTTCTATCTTCATTGATTTGTTCTTGTGTGACTTTTTCCTCTTGGAAAGTGTAGATCATATCCATGAAATTCATATTGTTTGGGGAATACTCATCTTGTCGGGGACACTCATCTTCTTTGTGAGGTTATTGGCATGGAAGGCACGAATATTATGTTTCAACCATCCCAACTGGTTTCAAAGTATGAGGGGCCTTTTCCTCTTGTTGAGGCCTTGGTTTCCAACCTATGACATCTCTTTGTTGTCTAGTAAACTCAGGTCTTGGAGAAAATTGATTTATTTCCACAATATTCAAACAACCCATGATCTATTTTTGTACCTAGGTAAACTAAGTACTCATCTAATATATCTTCTGATTCAAGAGGGAAATTGGATCAAGAGCACCATTGTTGGAAAAATTAGTATTTTCTTCTATCTTGACATGAGGGTACTGAAAAGAATCCACCCTCGAATCAATGATATTCTCTTCAAGGTCAGCACTATATTCTTTGGCATGTGCTAACAATGTGAGCTTCTTGTCCTTCAGAATGAAGCAAAATTTCCCTTCAAAAGCATTCATATAGAGGATACAGACTGATGCAGTTGTAGGACAGAACTCTATTGGAATATGACTGTACAACTTGTCAAATATGGTATTTAATTCATTCACTATCTCAATATCCTTTTTCTTTATCTGATTGAATTAATCTACAAGAATCCCACCGTCTTTCTTTTTTGACCATATGTTCTTAAATATCTTGGAAAAATATTCATAGTAAGTGAGGTGATTTTCTGGAAGGCCACCAAACCAAACAAGAGATTCTTCGGTCAATGATGAAGCAAATAGTCTCATGGAAATATCCTCATGCTCAATATTTGCATTGTCCATGTCCCAGCCTATTATGTAAAGATGATCCTCAACAATCACTACATTATTTCCTAGGAAATTTTGCAACCACTTGTTTGACTCTTTTGGCATTGCATTGGGGTATCCCTATATGGTGGCCATGTTAATGGGTTTATAGAGGTATTTTCCCAAGGGTGATCCATTGAAGAAAGGGGAAGGGTATCGTGGAACATGGTTTTGACAAAATGTTATAGCAATATTTTCCTCTCCCTATGCAAATTTTCTCAGAAGGCCTTGTTCAATTTCCATATGCAGACTTCAAGTCCATTTTTGCAAATCCCAGAGCTAAAAACAATATGTTTGCACATATATGTGACCTATCTATTATACAACATACGTATATGTAGGTTGCACCACTACAACCCGTGCACATCAGTTTTTGTGCCAAAAAATAAAAAATGGTGTCGGGTTTCCATGTCACATCACGAGATCCATGATCCTTGAAATTCCATATACTAGAAATGTTCTGACTTGGCCCTTCAGTTCCACTTGAAGGATATAAATGGGCCAAATCTGAGCTATGGAAAAGAGGATAAGAATTCAACTTTGAGAGCAATGTTATTTTGGAGAAATTATTCACTTCATATTGAGTTTGCATCCCTTTATCCTTTTAAGTCTGAACACATTGTTCAACCCCCAAGATCTTCCCTACATGATTGAGAACCTCATTGTCTCTCTTATATGAGATTGCCTTTTGTGGAGGATTGAAGTGGTGGAGGCCTAGCTAGAAGGGACTTAGTTTCTTAGTTTCAAACCATGCTGACATGGAAGTTTGTAATCCATTCACTTCTTTTGATTACATTTTAATAGAAATACTCTTTTCTCGTCCAATTAATATCTTGCAAATATTTGAATTGTGTTGGCAGCCAATTCATTTTTTTTTAATTGCCGCCTACACCTCTTGTCTTCTAAATGACAAATCATCATCGCATTGTGCAACTAGACATTTGTTTCATCTTTTGCGACAATTGCAATTTGGTTTCGATTCACTTTTCACAACTGAAAGTGTGAAAACCCCTCCATCATTGTTTGGACTGTCGTCGTCTTTTATTAATTTTCTGAAAAGCACTTTACCATTGGTTTATCACATGACTGCAAAGGTTCCTTCAAACTATCTCCCTTGGTTTACTATTACTTTGATTGCGCATTTGGATTTATTTGATTAATAAGCCATTGAGCATGAAAATTTATTGGTTACATTTGATTCTATAAAGGTCATGATTGATATTGGTTTTATGTGATATGATCCGTATTGTTTTGAGGATTTGACTTATCGATTTTATAAAACCATTTGTCATAATGTTTTATAAAACATTGGTTATCTATTTTGCTATGAGCGCATGATCAATACATGAGTTTTGATGTCATGTTGAAAGGCAAAAGTTTGAAGTTATGAAACCCCGATTGGATAAACTTTTGGTTTGATAGTCTGAATTTATGCAATGGCATGATTGGATTAACATTGGTTTAAACATTTGTTTTTGATTTAATGATTAATACGGTGGTGCGTTGGTTAATGTTGTATTTTATGTCGGATTGAACTATACACTTGGCGCATGAATATAACCTATGGTTTTGGTTCTACATTTGATCGATGGCACGTTGATATGGTTATACACCGATTTGGGTTGGCCGATTAATGTGTTTTAAACGTTATGATTACTGATGGAACAGTGATGTACCCAACCATTAATACACTACATGGTGGTGATAATCCCACCACCTTCGCACGCATTACATTGATTCATTCCCCTTTGAGCACTTGCAGCTGTTAAGCCCTATCATTTTTCTCCTGCGTTTTGCATTGTTCAAATCAAACCCTACCATGCACAGAAGCCATGGCTCCTGTCGTAAGGGCCGAGCCCAATGGGTGCCAAGCACTGTTGATGTTTGATGGCACTTGTAGCGACTTGGAGAAATTCGGGTGGCTCCCGTTCATAAGGAAATTCGATGGTTATAACCCTATCGTGGCTCGACAATTTGCGTTATC
>SNQJ01S0005211.1:351625-368645 GCA_010110895.2 Picea sitchensis
AGTTGACAGACGGTCAATTTCCCCCATCAACAAATTGTTATTCCATGGGCATATTTTTTATGAATGTTGATGGATTATGCTATTGAATGTGATAACATTATATATTATCACCATATACTTGTGTTTCTTGGTTGTTGAGGACAAGTTGCAGGTGTATTTCTTTTGAGTCGTGTGCTCAACAGTGGACTTCATCGAACGGCTAGACAAGGTAGGATAGTTATCTTGTCTCATTAGCATATTTGTTTATATAGGATACCTGAGATTAGAGTTGATTTCTACAGTCATTTATGTCTATTATGGTTTACCCCTAGCCATAGAGAGATTTTCCTCGTAGCAAGTTATAGTTGAGGGGTGCATCAACCACCTTGACATCCACCTCTGTCATCACCTAACTCGACCGGAAATGCAGGAAGAATACCACGACGGTGGAAGGAACAACCATTAAAAGAAGTCAACATGGTCGGATACTAAAAAAGGTTCAGAGAGTTGAGGGATTTCCAACAGACCAAGGACATCACACATGTGTAGCGCCTTCATTAACAACAGTACGCTTGATGGTATACTTTGAGTAACCCACATGGATTTGGAATGCCACATGGTCAAGAAAGAAAGGCTTCACATCTGTGACGTCAAACTTGATAAATTTTGAGACACAAGGATCTAGAGCTCCTAACACAAATAGCAAGGCATTCTTCTGTGAAAGACACATCTGGAGTACCTCCAGAGTTGGAATCGCAAAAGGGGTTTGACCCATATCCTCAACAATAGAGTAATTATGGGTGACTCAAGCATTAGTATTATGGGTAGAGCGCTTGAGTACTCCTTTCGGAATATGAGGTGGGGGATCTAGTTTTTCGATCTATAAGGGTGTCTCTGGAGGAGGGGGAGACTCTAGAATAGGTACATTTTGTGGAGAATTGTAATTGCGAGACCGAGTGGCTACATTAACCTCATATTTAACCATATTGATGCATAAATGATCGCCATCTTGCGTCAGTGGGTTTTACTCCCACTCACCACATTTTCGGCATTCGAGGAGCTTGAGGCCATGTGTTGATTAAGTGGAAAAGGATTAGTCAACATAATGGGTAGTAGAGATAAAATACTCACAACTTCAAAAAGTTTGGGGCATTAATGGGTAAGGTGATCGTCTATACACAGCTTGCAAGGAAATTTCACCTTTCGCCTTTCTTTCTTGCCCTCACTAGCATTATTATTCAAAATCTCATTATTACTGTTGTCCTTGGGTTTATTATTATTGTTCCCACCCCTACGATTATTACCATGTCTTTTATTTTTATTCCCTCCTAGTTGTTAGTTACCATTCAGGTAGGTCAGTGATTTCACAGAATGTACATTCGTCGACTGAGTGGGAGTGGATGACACATACGAAGTTGGCCCTCCTATAAACTCGTTTAGAGACAAATATTTCAAATGGATTGTCACCAAGTCTGTAGATTTTACATTGGCAAAGCCTACAATGCCATTGGCATGAGGCCCGGGCTTTTGTCTAAGGTCATAGTTTGACCTCGATGCATATGGAAGAATCTCATATAACATCCCAAACTGATCATATATAAGATCTAAATGTTGGGCTTTAAAAATCGCTTCTTCCTCAAATGCAACCCCAGATGTAGAAACATCCTTCGAAATATAAGGCAGTAGAGACTTGAGGAACCACTCTAGTAGGAATTATAGGGATATGTAGATCTTGATCAACCTCTTCCATCTACACCACTCCTATATGTGATCCATGATATGAGTGGCTTTGTCTTGATGTAAGGTCGACAAAATTTCTAATCCAACATCATAACAAACCGACAATTGGAAGTGGATGAGGAATATTAAGACCATATGATTAAAGGTTTTGTATGTCCCCCTAGGTAGCTCGATATACCATTTCATGGAGACCCACGTAAGGGTGAATTTGAACAATATTAACCAAATAGAATCGTCATTAAGGGAATTCAAAGAGCACTAAAGGTGAAAATTAGTGACGTGATCACCAGGATCCTCACCATTCTTTCCTTAGAATTTTGGAATATCTGAAGGAATATTGGTGGGGATGGAGCACCATGTCAGATTATGACAAACAGGATCATTCATTAACTTAAATAATTCTGGCAGATTGAGCATGGCTAGAAAAGGTAGACGAGGTTGCGGCATCTGGCCCCAATATCCCTGGAAAGATTGTTGTTGGGTAATCGCATCCCATCCAAGGTTCTGGTAAGCACCATCACCCTATCATGGATTGTAAGACCCTCCTCTGAACTGATTCATGTGGGGTTGGTTGGGCACCATTCCAATAGGAATGTTCTGATGAGGGTTGTAAAAAAATCCCCCAACCGGAGTGGCTCCAAGTTGGGGGTTTCGCAAGGTATAAAACTAACCTCCTTTGAGCGTGAATCCAAAGGATAAAGGTGGATTCGTCATGCCAGAAATGTTGGTCAAAATAGGTACTGAGGTAGTGGGTGTAAAGGATGGACCGTAAGAAGTAGCTTGTCCACTAGTTTGGTTACTCCATCCAAAAGCATTAGGAATGGGATTAGACCAAGGGTTAAAAGGAGGAAAGCCTCCAACTATAGGAGTCTTTTGCAGGACATGGGTACCACCAAACAAGAATAGAGTATGTGGAGGATTTTTCCCCCCAAGTCCAATACTAGTATTCAAACTAGATGCTGGGATGGAGGTTGAAAATTGCAATGTGAAATTAGGCTTACCATAAGAAAAAGGAATAGAGGCCATATGGATGGACTAAACATTATAGCCCGACAAGTGACAAAGGTTCCCAAAAGGGTTCGTGGCTATAGGCTGAGTATTCACTATAGGACAGACAGAGGTGATGATAGGAACCTCTGGCACTACAACCATTGTGGTTGAAGGTGTTGAAGGGGTATTGTTAACTATAGTAGGTATCGGATTTGAATGACTCCCAGTATCTTTCCAACTCGATTCAATACTCAGCCTTGTATGATCACAAGTATGATAAGTGGAGGTGTTTGTACCATGTTTCATAAATTTGTACCTTTTAGAAGGAAAAGACTCAAAATGTGGTGGTTACTGTAACAAGCAGTGAGACCTGCGGGGAATTTGGTCTGGCTCCACAATAACTCAAGACTCGGGATATAAAAAACAAATGCTAAGGCCAACTAGTAATCAAAGAGCACACCAAAATGAAATAAAAAAAAGGCCAGCATGCACACAAATAGGATAAAGTGGATGAAAGGGGCCTCCCTCCCTAAAGTAGGTATGCCTCGCCCAAGAGGGGCCTAAGACTCCCTACTAAATATAGGAGGCATAAGAATAAGTTGCAAGGGCCTTCGTGTGCTTAACAACTAGTTTGTCAGATCCCACTGGAGAGGTAATCCTCCATAAAGGTTGTGTCTTGTCTGGCCCTTATCTGACCTAGGGTAGCTAAAAAATAACCCCGACAAGTAACCTATGTGGTACCTATGTCAAGAAACTAAGCAACCATGATATAATTGATGCACAAGAAAATAGTCGTAATTCAAGTCCATTGTATGGGTAGGGTAACAAATCCTGAAACCTCGAAAGCACCACCTCTCACAGAGAGGTACTAGCAAGACCCCCATATATGAATAGATCCCCAGAAATATATATGATGCTAAGAAGGTATTGGGGGGATATCCCCTCAACCAACCTCACGCGATCTCATCCTTAAATCCGGTTTAAGAGGAGCCTCCTGACGTCACCAATAATGCAATGGATTTCACCACTCCCTTAGTCAGACACATATGTTGATTTAATAGCCTTGGACAAGTTTACTCACAAAATCCTATTCCAAGGCTCTAAATCCTAAGCTAGTTTGTGCACCCTAGAAAATAAAATCATTTCTAATCAATTTTAAATTATCAGCGTTACTTTTAGTGGCCTTGATTACTCAAAAAAGGTTTTCTTGTGAAACTAATGATGTTATGACTCGACAAGTAAAATAAATGAATATGAATAAAATGCAAATTCCTAACTTGAATTCCCAATAAATGATAAGTTTTTTCCAAATGCAATTTTCAATTTAGTTTTGCAATTCCAAATAAGATGCGATCCTTTTATACATGTACTAAGATCAATGATAAGGACCCAAAAGATCAAATGCCAACAATGCAAAATGCCTAATATTTTTGTATTTTCAATATAAAAGAATGAAAATGCAAGGATTGAACAACAACTTGATATAAAAAATCTATTGTATGTAAATAGAGACAAACCAAGTAGGATATCAAGAAGCAAACACCCATCCCAATATGCAAGGAAAATCAAATGAAAAGGATGATGAGAAAGGCACTGCCTAAAAATTCAAGAAAAAGTATGTTTCCTATCATTCCACAGACACTTAACAGTGATAACAGAGACCCAAGAAGACTCAACAACCATCCAAACCTATCTAGCAAACATCAAAACCAACAACTAAGAAACAAAGGGTGATGTAGATGACTGTTCAGGACACGTGTATATATGCCTCTTGTAGAAGGATAGTACACGTATGTACATGACTGTCAAGTAAAAACCCGCGTATATGTGTTAAAACATATCCAGGCTAAGGAGAAGGCTAAAAAACTCAGATTTAGAATGAATAGAGGTTGTCAAGAAGTCAAACGAAAAGAAACTCAATATAAACTAGAGAAATCAAAGGAGAAAAACACTCCAAACCCTGAAAAGAATATTATTTCCCCGGTATGGTCGCCAATTATGTTACGAGGAAAATCTCTCTATCGATAGGGGTAAACCAAAACAAACGGAAATGACTACAGAAATGAACTCTAATCTCAGGTATTCTATATAAACAAATATGTTAACAAGACAAGATAAAGATCCTACCTCTTCCTGACGTTCGATGAAGTCCATCGTTGAGCACTTGACTCAAATAAATACACCTGCAACTTGTCCCCAACAACCAAGAAACAAAAGCATATGGTGATAATATATAGTGTTAGCACATTCAATAGCACAATCCATCAACATTCATAACAAATATTCCCATGGAATAACAATTCAAATATTTTCAAGATATTAATCGGATGAGAAAAGAGTATTTCTATTAAAATGTAATCACCAAAAGTGAATGAATTACAAACTTTTGTGTCGGCATGGTTCGAAACCGATAAACTAAGTACCTTTCGGTTGCGCCTCCACCACTTCAATCCTACACAAAAGGAAAGCTCATATAAGAGATACAATGAGGTTCTCAATCATGTAGGGAAGAGCTTGGGGGTTGAACAATGTGTTCAGACTTAAAAAGATAAAGGGATGCAGACTCAATATGAAGTGATTTATTTATCCAGAATAACATTGCTCTCAAGGCAGAATTCTTCTCCTCTTTTCCATAGCTCAGATTTGGACCATTTATAGCCTTCAAGTGGAACTAAAGGGCCAAGTTGGAACATTTCCAGTATATGGAATGTCAAGGATCATGGATCTCGTGATGTGACATGGAAACCCGACACCATTTTTTTTATTTTTGTCACAAAACCCGATGTATGCAGGCCGTAGTGGTGCAACCTACGTATACACATGTTGTATAATAGATAGGGAAAGTATATTGTTGGGTTCATGTTTTGACTATTTTATTGTGATGATAAAATCCTTTTTACAAGCGATATTACATATGCCATGATCTCATTTATCCATTTTAAAGGTATTATCAAGCTTTATACATGAATTTTCCATGGAATCACACAAGGTATGTGTAATCATCATTTTGCAATGGTTTTATGATTAATTCATCTTTAGTTGCATGGTTACACTGATCTAACATTTCTTGTTTTCTTGCAATAGGTAAAAAATGTTATCCGACCTTCCATCCAGACCTTCATCTGGCATTGTTCCAGGCAACGAACTTAGATCTTAATTTATGGGAATATGAAGCTTAATCATAAAAATACGACACATGGGTTTTGTTCCCAATATGCCCAATTAGGTCCCATAAGGGCCATTTCCTAAAATTGTAAACAGCTTGAGAGAAGTTTGTGGTCCTCGATCTGACCCTCCAATACTCCAATACTCCATCCGACACTCCATCTAGCACCCCATCCAACACTCCATCTGGCACTCCAGTTGGCACTTGGAGCACAAATAAGTTGGAGATCCACATATCTCGGGGCACCTTTATGAAATTTGAGCACATGGGTTTTTCTCCCTTGGGATCTCTCTTTCTCGATGTCCTACCATAATTTGCTTCTAGCCATTGAAAATGCCTAAGATCCATGGCCTATTTACTCACTGTGTTTCAAGCATTTAATGAAGATTCCTCAATAGAATTAGATATTTAATGATCTAACTTATTTTTTTATGCATATACTATTCTAAGAGGATAAGAGGTCGACCTCTCATCTTTGTAAAACCTCTATAAATACCTGCTATCCATGATAGGAAAAAAATGGATTTGTATACATACACACAGAAATTATTTTGATTTTGTTGTAAAACTTTGTTTTCATGATTAATATCAATGTCATGTTAATTCTGTGATTGCATCTTGTTGTTGAAGGGTAGCCACAACCTGTTGGGGGGACCACCAGTGGTCTGGGTGACTGTATAGATAGATATCTTGTGTGTTTTATTGTCTTAGTTAGAATTTTTACCTGTTTCCCTGTTGCATGTGTTTTTTAGTTTTAATTATTGTACATGTTAATTGTAATTTGCTTGTCTAATTCGTCTTTATTTAAAGTTGCAGATTGTTTATAGGTGTTGGTTATTTGTCACGCTGTGTTTATTATTTATTAACAATTTCCCTGTAGGCTACTAACTTAGATGATGTATTGAAGTTTTAAATTAGCTTCTACAAATTAAAACATAGTATTATGTGAACAAGTGTAAACAAAGTTTTAATTTAGGATCGTTTGCAAGCTTCAATAGATTAATAGTTGCAAGTTTTATTAGTTGTAAGCAACCTAAATTTAATTATCAGTTCAGTTATGTTTTGATAAATCTATTTGGTTCATTTATCTTGCTTTAGTACGATATGATAGGAATAGATTTTGGAGTTATATTTTGTTACAACATTCTAGTTTTGAAATCTGAGTTTTAATGATAGAATTAGTTTAGCTTAGATTATAAAATATCAGTTGTGGATTTGAATTGCAACTTTAGATAGAAGAGTGGATTTGAATTAAGATTTTTAATCACGAGTTCATGAGTTTGTAAATTTACTTGATTATTATTTTTGAGATTGTAGATTTCTATACAGAGTATTTTCAATGTTATTTTAGTTACGAATTAGAATTAGAATTTATAATTAGTGTTAGTTATGGGTTTGTGGATTTGCTTGAATTAATGTTTATTCTTTGTAGAATAGAAATGGTTATGAGTTATTTTTAAGAATATAGTTCACTTGTCAAAATAGTCTTGATAGGTTAGTTGTTTACTTGCTTATTTTCTCAAGGATAAATATATTACTTGTTGTTGTTTACTTCAAAAATTGAATAGATTAACTAGATTTAAAATAGATTGTTATTTTCTTATTTAGAAATAGTCCATCAATTCCTTGTTTGAAGTTGCTTAGGGTAAATAGTTCATAACTCTAGAATTGCTTAAAGCTCTTCATTATTTTATTTTATTGGCATTAGAGTAGATTAGGCTAGGCTAGGCTAGATTAGAGCTCTAGACCTGCACATACAGTGTTAGCACCTCGAAGCTTACGAGCCCCAGGTTCACAATTTAATGTTGGAATAGATAGCATATATTTTACTTGACATTTTTGGTGCCCTTTCTAGGGAGGTGCTAAAGGGATTAGAGCGTAGGTAGGTAGGCTACCTTTAATTACACAACAAGGGAGAGGAGAAACTTTAAGATGAGAGGTAAGAACCTGTGCATCCATTTTAATGGGTCGCTTCAAAGCCTTGTTGTTCCCTTTCAGCAAGAGTGTTTACTTTTTCTTACTTTTCTTAGTTTGTTTACTTTTCTCAGTTTGTTTACTTTCCTACGATTTACTTTCCCGCAAGCGTGCTTTCTTTCCTGCAATTGTGTTTTCTTTTTGAAGAGCTAACTCTTGTGAAAACATAACTTGGTGACAGTGAGGTCTAAAGTAACATGAGGAGTTCAAGTTTTCTTTAAGTAGTATTCTTTAAGTTTTGCAATTCATTTCATTTCATTTTTTTCAATAGCATTGAATTTCAATATTATTTCATTGGGTGTTGTTTGTTATTCAGTTTGTTTTTTTTGTGTTTTAGTGTGTTTACTTTCTTGCAATCTCCTTTCCTGCAATTTAATTTTATGCAAGTGTGTTTTTCTTTCTTTCTGTAAGTTTGGGTATGTTTACTTTCTGAAATTTAATGTAGGAGTAAGTGTGAGTTTGATTTCTTTACTGCAAGAGTGTTTTATTTCATACAAATGTGTGTTTGATTTATGCAAATATGTTTTTGTGGTAGGTAGTCTTGATTAGAATCATCAAAAACACATATAAAATTTTGGGTGTTGTAAGAACCCCAGACACTAATCTTTGTGTGAACCAAGTTTTATCAAATGAAAAGATGAACTCAGAAGCAACCATTAGCTTGAGGGAACTTTCTCAAATCCTAGTAGGAGCCGAGATTTCTTATTTTCAAGAAGAACATATTTTGGCAGGAGCCAAAAGTGTATCTACCTCTCCGGAGATATTAGAAGAATCAAGGTCCTATGAGCTACAAAATGATTTTCCTTGCCACACTGCAAAGGAAGATGAAAAGTTATGGACTACATCTGGTGGAGAGAAATCACTAAGACTTGAGATTGAGGAGTTCTCAACATCCATCTCAATAGATCCTTCATGTACTTTAGAAATCAATCATCTAGAAGAAGAGGATATGCATAGCATGATGAAGGAGAGAATAGAAATTATTGTTGATGAACATCAAGATTACATTGAAATTTGGTTTCAAGAGCTCATCAAGCCACAATACTATTCTTTTCTTCAACACCTTCTGATGCCAAAACAAGTAGGTTGGTTGGTTATTCATATCCAGGTAATCATTGCGGTAAATTGTTCATATGCGGATATGGGTATGTTTCTTATCTTGCTTCACAAATGGTTACAATGGAAAAGTTCTTACACTTGAATAAATATTTTCCTTTCTTTTTAGGTAGGGTAGGATAATAAATAAAAGTTGCATGTTGTTAATTTAGCTTAAAGTCTAATGCAACCTCATTTTACATTTTCTTTTTAATAAAAGAACTATGAGATACATGTGCATGTGACTTGATCTCATTGATCTCATCATTTTTTGATATTTTAGAGTGTGGTTTTTGACAAATAGTTTTAGAGATATC
This sequence comes from Picea sitchensis, assembly GCA_010110895.2. NCBI lineage: Eukaryota > Viridiplantae > Streptophyta > Pinopsida > Pinales > Pinaceae > Picea > Picea sitchensis. The sequence goes on from SNQJ01S0005211.1 coordinate 360,887, forward strand.
TGCAGGTATTTATTTCACCATAAGTGGACAATTTCAAGGAGACAAAAAGGGGAATATTTTCCTTCGAAAAATATATTTCTATATTTGAACCTTGTTGTCTACTTAAGAATTAATTGAATAATGACTTTTTATTATTGCTTGTTGTGAATTAGATGTATTTTTACAAGATTTTTGTCTTCCTTTCTCTCAAGGCATCTTTAATGGCAATTTTTCTTAACCTCCATCACTAGAGGATATAAGGAAGTGACACCTTTTCTATCAAACCTAGAGTTTACTCGTACATTTTCCCCATGAACCCTGATTAGGTGAGTAAAGTATCTTTATGAAAGAGTAGCAATAAGGTCTGATTAGCAGTTAGCTTGCAATTTTCTGTTGAGGAGTAGCCATGACCTACTGGGGGGACCACCAGTGGTCTGGGTGAATACTTAGATAGATAGATCATGTTTTTTTTATAATTCATTTCATTTTTCTATTATATGTATTTTGTAGTTTTAAATATTGTGTTTATTGTTTATAATTTAATTGTCTAATTCCTCTTTTACAGGCTACTTATAGGAGCTGGTTATTTGTTATGCTACATTTCTTATTTCCTAACAATTGTCCCACAACTTACTAACTTAAATGATGTATTGAAGTTTTAAATTAGCTTCTGCAAATTAAAACATAGTAGTATTTAAAACAGAGGATTAGTTTAGATGGAATTTCTTTTGCAAGCTTCAATGGATAAGTAATTGCGAGTTTTAATAGTTGTAATTAAGCTAGATTTGATTCTCAGTTCAAGTTATGTTTTCATGAATTTAATTGGTTTATTAATCTTGTCTTAGTATGCTAGGATATAAGTAGATTTTGGGATTATAGTTGTACAAGTATTCTAGTTTAAAATCTGAGTTTTAATGATAGCATTAGTTTAATTATGGATTTGAATTGTAATTTTTAATGAGAAGATTGAGTTCAAATTACGATTTTCAATTATGAGTTTATGAGTTTATAGCTTTGATTGAATTAGTTTTGAGTTTGTAGATTTCGATACAGAGTATTTTCAATGTTATTTTGAATTATAATTAATAATTAGTGTTAGTTATGGGTTTGAATTAATGTTTATGCTTTGTAGGATAGAAATAGTTGTGAGTTTATTTAAGAATATAGTTCACTTGTCGAGATAGTTTTGATAGAGTAATTGCTCACTTTCTTGTTCATTCAAAGATAGGTAGATTAGTTGCTTACTTTCTTATTTACTTGTTGTTTGCTTATTTAAAAAGAGATTGAATAGATAGCTTTGAATCCGATTTCTTGTCTTTTTCTTATTTAGAGATGGTTCATAGCCCTAGGTTGTTTAAGGTTACTTTGGCCATATAGAGTTCATAATTCTAGAATTTTTTAAAGCTCTTCATTATTTTAGTTCATTGGCATTAGATTAGATTAGGTTAGGCTAGGATGTATTAGAGCTATAGACCTCCACATACAGTGTTGGCACCTCAAAGCTTACGAGCCTTGGGTTGACAATTTAATGTCAAAACAGATAGCATATATTTCACTCGACATTTTTGGCGCCATTGTCGGGGAGGTGCTAAAGGGATTAGAGCATAGGTAGGTAGGTTTCTCTTAATTACACAACAAAGGGGAGGAGAAACTTTAAGATGAGAGGTAAGAACCTGTGCATCCATTTTAATGGGTCACTCCAAAGCCTTGTTGTTTCCTTTCCGCAAGAGTGTTTACGTTTTTTGCAAGTTTGCTTACTTTTCTTAGTTTGTTTACTTTCCTGCAATTTACTTTCCCACAATCGTGCTTTCTTTCCTACACAGTGTGTTTACTTTCCCGTAATTTAGTTTTCCTGCCAGTGTGCTTATTTTACTACAAGAGTGTTTTCTTTTATTTCTTTTATGCAAATTTTATTTCTTTCATGCAAGTGTGCTTCCCTTTCGCAAAGTGTGTTTATTTTTCCTTCCACTGTGTTTACTTTCATACACGTGTGAGTTTGATTCCATTCCTGGAATCGTATTTTATTTTATGCTTTGATTTATTTCCTGCAAGTGTGATTTATTTTATGCAATCATGGTGTGTTTCGTTTGTGAAAATCTTCTTTAAATGTCTTTCATCTTTTAGGTAGTTGTGATTAAAAACTTTAAAAAATCTATAATAATAAAAAAAAAATTGGTTGTTTTAAGAACCCTAGACACTAATCCCTATGTGAGGTAGGATCCATCAACCTGTAGAATGGATTCGAAGGTGACTATTAGTTTGGGATAACTCTCTCAAATCCTAGAAACAACTGGGATCTCTTCTTTTCAGGAAGAACACATCTTGAAAATAGTCAAGAACTTGTCTACCTATTTGGAAATATTAGATGAATCAAGGTCCTATGAGCTACAAAATGATTTTCCTTTCCAAACTGCAAAGGAAGCTGAAAAATTATGGACTATATACGGTGGAGACCAATCACTAAGAGCTAAGATTGAGAGTTCTCAACTTCCATCTCAGCAGATCCTTTATGTACCTCAGAAATCAATCATCCAGAAGAAGAGGATCTGGATGGCATGATGGAGAGCATAGAAATTATTGTTGATGAACATCAAGATTACATTGAAATTTGGTTTCAAGAGGTCATCAAGACACAATACTTTTCTCTTCTCCAACACCTTCTGATGCCAAAACAAGTAGGTTGGTTGGTTCTTCATATCGAAGTAATCACTGCGGTAACTTTTTCAAACGTGGATATGAGCATGTTTCTTATTTTTTCTTGCACATGGTTACATTGGAAAAGTTCCTACACTTGAATAATTGTTTTTCTTTCCTTTTAGGTAGGGTAGGATAGTAAATAAAAATTGCATGTTGTTAGTTTAACTTAAAGTCTAATGCATCCTCATTTTACATTTTCCTTTTAATAAAAGAACTATGAGATACATGTTCCTATGACTTGATCTCATTGATCTCATCCGTTTTTGATATTTTAGAGTGTGGCTTTTGCAAACATTTTTAGAGATCTTTCCAGGTATTTATATCACCAAGAGTAGACAATTTCAAGGAGACAAAAAGAAAGTATTTTCCTTCAAAAAATATTTCTATATTTTAACCTTGTTGTCTGCTAAGCATCAATCAAATAATGACTTTTTGTAATTAGCCACATTTTTGCAAAGATTTTCATCTTCTTTTTCGCAAAACATATTTAATGGCAGTTGCTCTTAACCTCCACCACTAGAGGATATAAGGAAGTGATACCTCGACTATCAAACATAGAGGTTACTCGTACAATTTCCCCAAGAACCCTAAGTAAGTGAGTAAAATATATTTATTAAAGAGTAGCAAGGATGTCTGATTAGCGGTTAGCCATGGAAACATCACAATAACTTAAAAAAAAAGTGAGTTGAGCCTAAAGATACCTTTATGTTCGTTCCTAATGGTACCATCCACTACACATTAAAAATTCTTGATTATACCATATCTTTAGATAGGATACGTCCTCTTAAGTACCCCTTACATCAAGACAATATCTAAGGAATACATAAAGGAGAGTCATCCTCTAACATAAATACCATCCCAATCTTAAATAAAATTTCCAGAGTTGTCTCCCCATCTTCTTGCCAAAAAGAAACCTTTATATTAAAATCTTAAAATATGGTGGACCATTGTTTGAGGGTGTAAGAGGCTAACCTGTTGAGATACTGAATAGTTTTGCTGGCAGTGGGTACCGACCTATGGTATGACTAGGTAAACTCGTCAGGGTACTAAATAGGCTTGTTGGCAGTGGGGCATTCTACCTAGCGAGCATGATAATCTGACAAATAAATAATAAATAAAATTCCTAAATCTTAAACTTGTCCTGATGTACGGAATTACTTGTAGACAAAGATGAAAAGAAGTATGTATGGTTAAGCTAAGGTCAATGAAATCCATAACTCTTCCATTGGGAAATAACTTTAAGACTATCTTAAGACTCTCTCACTTACCTCTTCTTAACTGTATGTAGGATGTTCTATCATATAGGTGGGGCCATATTCTAACCTTCTCGTCAGACTAATGTGTGAAATTTACATCTACACTTGGAAAACTGTAAATCTTAGGCTATTGGGAGAATTGACTAGTTCCCTATATTTTTTATTGTGAGGTGTCACAATACTTAGGAATGGGGGAGGGGTTTCATGAGCTAACAAATGATAAATATTGCCTATCTATAATCCATGAGAAGAAGAATTAGAATCTTTGTAAAATTTATGTATATTTCTTTCATGATATGGGTTATTATATCAACAATTATTTTTTTATTGAAATGCTAAATTAGATACCAATGACATCACTTTGTGTTATAATCCTATTGTGCATTTTATTTATTTATTTTTATGTTTATATAATGGAAGACTTCTTAACTAGTTCTTTGTGAAAATTACAGATCGATAACACATTGTTAAGCTCATTACAGATATGTGTTACACACCTATGAACGAAGGAACAAGGTTAAGTGGATCTGTATTAGGATAAGTATTTAACTCAGTGTGGTTTTGATTTGGAGTTTTCTGTATGATATTCTAGGTCTAGGGAGCTAGGCTAGGGTTTCCAAAAGATTATTTACAAAGATAGAATGGGGTAAGGTAGGTATACTCAGTAGCATTTAGGATTTGTCATTGTGTATAGCATAGATGCGGTGAGTTTCAACATGGGAATGAGATCATGAATCCATTCATTAGAATAAGGTGTAACATAACATGACATTTTCATCCAAAACAGAGAAAATAACTTTCAATTCTTCTTATAATCTTATGAAACAATCATAGGAAAACATGGAAGTGGCAACAAATTGTAGCAGAAGAGAAGCAATTTTTGGAGGCCTTTCTCGATGAGTTATTTTTAATGAAAAAGTTATGAATGGAAAGTTGAATATGTCCTTTACACTCTGGAGTCACTAATCCAAGAAAAAACCTACATCTAACCCTTTCAAAATTGTTTTGAAAACAATCTGTCCAAAAGAGCGACAACCGTGACAGAAGTGCAATAGAAAATATGTGTCAAATATGAGGAGATAACTTTCTAACCATAACACATTTTACAACAAGGGGAGAGGTTTTTGTACATAATATTTTTTTCAAGATAAACCTCTCTCAGGTTTGTGAAATTCATTCCCATGTTCTTGGAATATGTGCCACAAAAGAATTACTAAAACATGTAATTAAATTGGAGAATTTGATTTTCTGAAATAGTCCTCCAAGAAAGTTCAATATCTCCCACTATATGATACCTGCGTAAAACCTAAAGGAGTTTATTATGATTTTGGATTTTCTTAGAAAAAACCTCCTTTGGGTTTCCAAAATTAATCTTTATTTGGTCAAAAAGCTCTTTTGAAAATGATGACCAAAAACAGAAAATTAAATTGGAGAATTTGATTTTCTGAAATAGGCCTCCAAGAAAATTGAATATCTCCCAATATATGATACATGTGTAAAACCAGGAGGATTTTATTGTGATTTGGTATGTCCTTAGAAAAAAGCTCCTTTGGTTTTCTAAAATTCATCTTTATTTGGTCAAAAATATTTGTTGAAAATGATGACCAAAAACATAGTCAAAAGTGCAGTGTGGTCTTGTAGGACACTTTTGAGTGACTTTTCCTTATCCATTTTCTGATGTAGTATTGCCTAGCCATGTGTCTCTAAATATTGATGTCCCTGTTGGCCTTTTTCAGGAGAATCACTAGGTTTTCATTGAATCTGCCAAGACAATACTCTCTGTCCTTTTCAAATTATGTTGAAATAGTGCCTTCAATGTCTTGTTGACATAATGGAGGAGATGGCTCAAGACTCATTTGACAATAGAAAGGCATGTCAAATTTTATTTGAAAATAAAAACATTTGACCTAGGACCCCAACAATAACCTTGAAATATTGCATTTGATCATTGGTGACTACTCGACTCTAACATAATCCAAACCCTCCAACTCAAATTATCTCTCTATCTAAACAAAAGACCAAGAAACTTGTTGATTCCCCTGCATCCTCATCGGGAAAGAAAACTAAAAATTCTACTGATAATTCTCCATTTCCATCAACACCTATTGATTCTCAACCTAATAAATTACAAGATTCATTTCAACATGATTTTCCTTTAGTCCCTACGAATAGAAGAGGATCCAATCGGTTTAAAGGGGAATATTTTCGAAGAAGTACCCTAAGTGCAAGTAGAAAGCCTAATGTAAAACTCCCAAGCACTTCAGATCCTATCCAAGTGTATTTTGATCATGAAATCCCTCATAAAATAATTAGGGAAGTTTCTGCATGAGAGTTTGATCCTGATAGAGAAGTAAAATCTGCACCTATTCCCTCTCACAAGCCCTCTGTTACTCCTACCTCATAGATGCCTACATTAGCTTCCAAAGTTGATAGACCCTATACATCCATCAAGGGATCCAAGCCTTCTTTTGAAACATCTAATCATACTCCAGTTTTTGAAAACTTACAACAAGAAAATGTCCAGTTGTTGCAACAGTTGGAGTGAAAGAATTTGGATAGGCATCTCCCTCATGATAATGCAGTATTGGAAGAAAAAGTGAATTCTCTCCAACAATTGGTTGATCAAATGACCAATGCCAATTGCAGCCTCCGGACACAATTGAAACATCGTAAGAGGCCCAAGACAAAGTCTTCAATACAAGAGGAAGAAGCTTCTAAACCTAATCCATCCCCTCCTTCACAAGTCTAGTCATGTTGGGTGATTCATTTTTGTTTGTAGTGGGCCCTACAAATCCTTAAGCATGGGGGTAATGTTGGGCTTGTATTTTGATTGTTTTATTATGATGATCAGATCCTTTTTGCATGAAATATTATATACGTTATGCTCTCATTTAGCCATTTTGAAGGTATTCTCAAAGCTTTATATATCAATTCACCATGAATTTTCACAAGGTATGTAATTATCATTTTTGTAATGGTTTTTATGAAGATCTAATGCATTTTTTGCTTGCAACATGGAAAAATTGTGATCTGATCCTCCATCCAGACCTTCATCCAGCACTATTATAGGCAACAAAATTCAGGCTTAATTTGTGGGAGGATGGAGTGGAATCAGAAAAATCGGACACATAGGTTTTATGCATAATATTCCCAATTAGGTCCCTCGTGAGTTGTTTCCTAAAATTTTGAATGGATTGAGAGTAGTTCGAGGTTTTAAATTCAGCATCCAACACTCCATCCGACGCTCCATCTTGCACTCAGAGCACAAATGAGTTGGCGGTTAACACATTGGTGGCCTTTGTTGGGCGAATCGACGACCTAGGTTTTGTGCCCCCTCGTGGCCTCCAGCTACTGATCTCTTGAAATCTCAGATTAGGAATTTATGCTAATCACTGAGTGGTTCATTCAGCTTCTAGAAGCCAAAGACTATTAGAACGCATTTAATGGGATTTACCATTTTTAGAGGAGGTCAAACCTTCAAGTGATCGACCTCTCAAACTATAATTCGCTATAAATACCACCAGTAGTGGCCAGACCACAGAACAAAAATTTAAGAAGACATTTCATTGTGTAATTGAGACATCTCTGCAAATTTATGTTCAGACTGTGTTTTTTTTAAGTTAATGACATAATTGTGTTGATGTGTGTTAAGAACCAAACATCAATATAGCATAGAAAAACCTCAGGAAAAGTACTCAACGCCTTGAAAAATAGATCATTTCAGATAATAAGCCTCTTCGAGGGGGAAACCTCCTTTTACCCCACTTAAATGTTCAAGTACAAGATGATTCAAAATGAAAATGTCTCCTTGGTATATATAGGAGACT
>SNQJ01S0005211.1:369742-384873 GCA_010110895.2 Picea sitchensis
AAGATAATTTCAGATAATAAGCCTCTTCGAGGGGGAAACCTCCTTTTACCCCACTTAAATGTTCAAGTACAAGATGATTCAAAATGAAAATGTCTCCTTGGTATATATAGGAGACTAGGAGGTATAATTATAACTAATGGCCTGAAGCCGACATAAATAAAATAACATTACTAATCTAATGTGCCCCAATTAAGGGGTAATGGTCCAATATTAGGGATTAACAATGTGATCTTGCAATTTGCTATTGAGGAGTAGCCACTACCTGCTGGGAGGCCCTCCAGTGGTTTGGGTGAATACTTAGATATATAGATCGTCTGTTTTTATAATTCATTTAATTTCTCTGTTATGTGTATTTTGTAGTTTTAAATATTGTGTTTGTTCTTTATAATTTAATTGTCTAATTCCTCTTTTGTAGGCTGCTTATAGGAGCTGGTTATTTGTTATGCTATGTTTCGTATTTCCTCACAATTGTCTTGTAGGTTACTAACTTAAATGATGTATTGAAGTTTTAAATTAGCTTCTGCAAATTAAAACATAGTAGTATTTAAAACAGAGGATTAGTTTAGATGGATTTTCTTTTGCAAGCTTCGATGGATAAGTAATTGCAAGTTTTAATAGTTGTAATTAAGCTAGATTTGATTCTCAGTTCAAGTTATGTTTTCATGATTTTAATTGGTTTATTAATATTGTCCTAGTATGCTAGGATAGAAGTAGATTTTGAGATTATAGTTGTACAAGTATTCTAGTTTAAAATCTGAGTTTTAATGATATGATTAGTTCAGTTATGGATTTGAATTGTAATTGTTAATGAGAAGATTGAATTCAAATTAAGATTTTCAATTATGAGTTTATGACTTTATGACTTTATAGCTTTTCTTGAATTAGTTTTGAGTTTGTAGATTTCGATACAGAGTATTTTCAATGTCATTTTGAATTAGAATTTCTAATTAGTGTTAGTTATGGGTTTGAATTAATGTTTATGCTTTGTAGGATAGAAATAGTTGTGAGTTTATTTAAGAATATAGTTCACTTGTCGAGATAATTTTGATAGAGTAATTGATTACTTTCTTGTTCATTCAGAGATAGATATATTAGTTGTTTACTTGCTTATTTAATTGGTATTTGCTTATTTAAAAAGAGATTGAATAGATAGATTTGAAATAGATTTCTTGTTGTTTTCTTATTTAGAGATAGTTCATAGCCCTAGTTTGTTTAAGGTTACTTATACCATATAGAGTTCATAATTCTAGAATTTATTAAAGTTCTTCATTATTTGAGTTTATTGGCATTAGATTAGATTAGGTTAGGCTAGTCTAGATTAGAGCTTTAGACCTGCATATATAGTGTTAGCACCTCAAAGATTAAGAGCCCCGACTTGACAATTTAATGTCGAAATAGATAGCATATATTTCAGTCAACATACACTTAAGTACCCCTTACATCAGGACAATCTATCAGGAATACATAAAAAAGAGTCATACTCTAACATAAATATCATCCCAGTCTTAAATAAAATTTTCAAAGTTGTCTCGCCATCTTCTTGCCAAAACGAAATCTTTATATAAAAATCTTAAAAGATGGTGGACCGGTCTTTGTTGTAAAAGGGTGTAAGAGGCTAACCCGTCAGGATACTAAACAGGTCTGCTGGCAGCGAGTACCGGCCTGTGGTATGACTAGGTAAACTCGTCAAAATACTGAACATACTTGTTGGCAGCGGGGCATTCTACCTAGCAAGGGTGATAATATGACAAACAATAAACAATATTCCTAAATCTTAAACGTGTCCTGATGTACAACATTACTTGTAGACAAAGATGAAAATAAGTATGCATGGTTAAGAAAAGGTCAATGAACTCCATAAATCTTCCATTGGGAACTAACTTTAAGACTATCCTAATACTCTCTCGCCTGCCTCTTCTTAACTATATGTAGGATGTTTTTTCCTATAGGTGAGGCCATATTTTAACTGTCTCGTCTAACTAATGTGTGAAATTTATCTCTACACTTGGAAAGATGTAAATCTTAGGCTATTGGGAGAATTGACTGGTTTCCTATATGTTTGATTGTGAGGTGTCACAATAATTAGGAGTGGGGGAGGAGTTTCTTGAGCTGAAAAATGATAAACACTTCCCATTTGTATTATAATACATGAGAAGAGGAAGTAGAATCTCTGTAAAAATTATGTTGTATTGTTTTTATGATATTCTGGGTTATTATATCAACAATTTTTTTTATTATAATTCTAAACTTTATACTGCTAACATAATTTATGTGTATAATTAATAATCCTGATGTGCATTATACTTTACAGTTTTTCTTAATCTATGTTTTGCAAGGGAAGACTGCTTACACTTAAATGATCCATGTAACAGTTGCAGATCAATAACAAAGTAAACTTGATCAAATCTGAACTTATCACACCAAGTCTTCCTCACAAAAACAATGTTACTCCTTCCTCCCAGATGCCTACATCATCTTCGAAAGTTGATATACCTTCTTCATCTATCAAAGAGCCTAAGCCTTCATCTCTTGAGTCATCTGATCAAACCCTAGTTATTGATAAATTGCAACAAGAAAACGATTAGTTGCTTCAACAATTGGAAGAGAGAAAAACTATGGATAGGCATCTACAAAACATCGTAAAAGGCCCAAGACAAAATGCCCATGACAAGAGGGAGAATCTTCTAAATCCAATCCACCCTCTCCTTCACGAGTCTAGTTATGTCGGGTGATTCATTTTTGTTTGCAGTGGGACCTGCAAATCCTTAGGCATGGAGGTAATGTTGGGTTCATGTTTTGATTGTTTTATTGCGATGATCAAATCCTTTTTGCATGTGATATTACATATTCTATGACCTCATTTAGCCATTTTAAAGGTATTATCAAGATTTATACATCAATTTTCCATGGAATCACACAAGGTATGTGTAATCAGCATTTTGTAATGGTTTTATGATTAATTCATCTTCAATTGCATGGTTACACTGATCTAATGTTTCTTGTTTGCTTGCAATAGGTAAAAAATGTGACTGGCCTTCCATCCAAACCTTCATCTGGACCTTCATTTGGCACTATTCCAGGCAGTGATCTTAGATCTTAATTTATGGGAAGAGGAAGTCGAACCATAAAAATCTAGCACATGGGCTTTGTTCCCAATATGCCCATTTAATTCCTACATGTGCATTTTCCTAAAATTGTAAATAGATTGAGAGAAGTTCGTGGTCCTCAATCCAGCCCTCCAATACTCCAATACTCCATCTGACACTCCATCCGACACTCCATCTGGCACCCCATCCGACACTCCAGTCGGCACTCGGAGCGCAGCGAAGTTGGAGATCCACATATCTCAGAGCACCGTTATGAAATTTGAGCACAAGTGTTTTTCTCCCTTGGGATCCCTCTTGCTTGGTGTCCTACCAGAATTTGCTTCCAGCCATTGAAGATGCCCAATATCCATGGCCTATTTACTCGCTATGTTTCAAGCATTTAATGAAGATTCCTCAACAGAATTAGATATTTAATGATGTAATTGATTTTGTTATGCATATACTATTCCGAGAGGATAAGAGGTCGACCTCTCAACTATATAAAACCTATATAAATACATGTTGTCCATGCCAGGAAAAAAAAATGGATTTGTATACATACACACATAAATTATTTTGATTTTGTTGTAAAACTTTGTTTTCATGATTAATAGCAATGCCATGTTAATTATGTGACTGTACCTTGTTGTTGAAGGGTAGCCACAACCTGCTGGGGGGACCACCAGTGGTATGGGTGACTGTATAGATAGATATCTTAGTGTTTTATTTTCTTAGTTATAATTTTTACCTGTTTCCCTGCTGTATGCATTTTTCAGTTTTAATTACTGTACATGTTAATTGTAATTTGCTTGTCTAATTCGTCTTTCTTTAAAATTGCAGATTGCTCATAGGAGTTAGTTATTTGTCACATTGTGTTTATTATTTCTTAACAATTTCCCTGTAGGCTACTAACTTAGATTATGTATTGAAGTTTTAAATTAGCTTCTCCAAATTAAAACATAGTATTATGTGAACAGAGGATTAGTGTAAACAGAATTTTAATTTAGGATCGTTTGCAAGCTTCAATGGATTAATAGTTTCATGTTTTATTAGCTGTAAACAAGCTAAATTTAATTATCAGTTCAGTTATGTTTTGATAAATCTATTTGGTTCATTTATCTTGCTTTAGTACGATAGGATAGGAATAGATTTTGGAGTTATGTTTTGTTACAACATTCTAGTTTTGAAATCTGAGTTTTAATGATAGAATTAGTTAGTTTAGATTATAAAATCTCAGTTGTGGATTTGAATTGCAATTTTAATTAGAAGAGTGGATTGAAATTAATATTTTTAATCACGAGTTCATGAGTTTGTAAATTTACTTGAATTAGTTTTGAGTTTGTAGATTTCTATACAGAGTATTTTCAATGTTATTTTAGTTACGAATTAGAATTAGAATTTATAATTAGTGTTATTTATGGGTTTGTGGATTTGCTTGAATTAATGTTTATTCTTTGTAGAATAGAAATGGTTATGAGTTATTTTTAAGAATAGAGTTAACTTGTCAAAATAGCCTTGATAGGTTAGTTGTTTACTTGCTTATTTTCTCAAGGATAAATAGCTTACTTGTTGTTTCTTACATCAAGTGATAGGGTCAATCTCTGCCTCCTCTAGTCAAAACATGCCAAATTTCAATTTGAAATCACTCCATCAACATCAAACCCCCTCAAGCATGACGTCAACCCTCAAAAGATGATGTTTTTCCTCTCCTACGAAATCCATTAGGGTAATAAGGGTTGGATAAGATCATCCATGATGTCAAGAAAGCCTCCAAAGGAATCTCTCTGTGATCTAGTTTGTGGCCATACAACATCCAACTTGTGAGCTATTTTCCCCATGGAATCCCAAGATAGGCTTGTCCTCCCAAAACTAGACACCAAGCAAGGTCCTGCAAAACAAAAGGGTACGCCCTCCAAATATCGCAAGTCAAATATATCATGACAAGTGTAAACCACGTCTAATAAGCAAGGCACTTAAACATGTGCATCAAAACTACCTCATCAAATCAAAAAAATGCTCAAAAAACATATACAATTGACCAAGTTTAAGTATGGGAGGGGTGTCATATAGGTCCTATTGGGTAGACCAAATCCCTCAAGTAGGGGATTCTCCCAAGGATGACCTTTCAAGGTTATGTAGTGGATGATGAGGTGGAAGGGGTTTAGACTTCATAGTTCATTGATTTTCATGATATATAAGGACTCGTATTATCTCATTCATGGGTGACTTTGTAGAGGGTGTGTGGCACCTTCGTTTGCGATGCACTTTTTCCAAGCGCATCTTCTTGCCATTCTTTATTTCTTTCATGCTTTAAGGAAAAAATTGAACAACACTATCATGGTGTGGTGTCTAGATAATGATAGTCTCACTCATAAGTACCTTGTGGAAATGAGAAGGATGGTTCATGATGAGACCCACTTTATCTCAGTTGTGTAACTGAGAGCCACTACCCTGGCTTGGTGACCAGTTGATGGTAACTTCATACCTCTAAATACCCATGATCATTATAGGTTGGCTCGTGATGAGACCTCCCATCCTCCAACTAACCCCCTAAGCATTCATTATCATTTATTTCTTTTGGGTCCCCCATTTCTTACAGAGAAGAATTTCATTTCTTTCTCATAGATTCATGGGTGAATCATCTGGAAGGTCTATATCTAGGATTTTCTCTCTTTATCCAACAACAATCCCTCTGGGCCTTCAGACCCTTCTTTCCATGAAATGAGGTACATTCCCTTCTTGGGTCACTAAATTCAACGGTCCTAGAAGAGAATAGTAATGGTGGGAATGTAGTGAGAGAAAAGTGGTAATTATGGTAGGGAATGGTACGATAACCCCTCAAGGGAACCCCAATTGCAAACATTCCCTAAAGGTTGGCCACTTATTAGGAAATCTATGACACTCACCATGGTGAAACAAGTTCAAAGGAATAATGTCCAAGTAGGTGTTATATAATCAAAATAAGCTTAAATAAAACATGTTCAAATGCCTTAAATATTAGGGTTATTACCTGCCACAATACCTGACTTGTATTGCATGGAGAAAGACCAATCTTCCTTTCATAAGCTAGTTGGTCTGGTGGATGTACTAACAATGGATCAGAATGTGGTGATATAGTGGGATTTTGTATGTGCAAGTGGATATTGTTGGTCATGTAGTATCTTGAAACTCCATATCTACAACCTAAGGGCCTCAAGAAATGATATCCTTAGTTATCCCACAAAATGGGGATAACAAGGACATAATTACTATAAATACAGGATAGATGTGTGTAGTTGTAGAGAATCCAAGGAAGGGATCAAGTACAAGGTGCGAAAAATTTATCTAAGGTGCACTAAAGGTGTTGCGATGTATTTATAGGATCTAAAGGTGTGCAAGATAAGTATAAGGGATTTTATTGAGGTCTTTCTTATACTCAAGTTGCATTATGAAGGACTGAAGGTCTTTGATGCTCTCGTGTGCACTATTTTTTGGTTGTGATATTGTCTTCGTTGGATGTTTCTGTCATTGGATGTTTCCATTAGTGGATTTTGTCATAAGTGGGTGTTGTCATTAGTGTATGTTGTTGCTAGTGAATGTTTCCATCAGTGATTACATTATGGTGCTCAAATAAGGAGATTGGTGTCCCCAGCAGATTAGTTCCTACATCTTGTTGAGTTAGTGCTTAGTTGAGGAGATTGGTGTCTCCAATAGATTGGTACCTACATATTTCTAAGTTAGTGCTCAGTTAAGGATATTGGTGTCTCCAGTAGGTTGGTTCCTACAATATTTGTAACACTAGGTTGGCGCCTACAAACATTTATAAATATAAGTTTATGGTTTTCTCCCGATTGGGTTCCATGTTAAACTCTATCCATTATAATTTGAGTTTGTATGTGAACATTTTCTTAGCATTGAGAGTCACACTTAGACTATTTTAAGTGTAATCCCAATACCCATCATAATGTTTAGATTTGGATAAGTGATTATATTCAAAAATGGATCAAACTGATAAGGTTCAAAGCCTGATCTAATGCGCAAAATTCCAAAGATTATATTCCAACAAAAAGGGCTATCATAATATCCAACCAGCACATATTTGAAATATGAATAGAAGAAAATGCAGAAAAACATCAAGTTGAATAGTCAATTTCACATCAGGCTTGATTTCCACATTCATATGGCTGAAATTTCATTAATTAGGATCCTTCTAATCAACAAACAAAGATTTGTTCCAAGAAGAGATGCTTCACAAAACACACTGTAAATCATCCACTACATAACCATGTTAGAAAATTTGTTGATAAATCCTTTATCAATCATTACTCCATTAGAGCAAGAAGATAAAGAAAATCAACAAAGAAATGAGAAAAAGTTGATCTTTGACTACACAAGAATCATCCTTCTAGATATACAGAGTCTGAGAGTTTACAAAATAGTAACATCCTTTTTCCTATCACTTCAACCCTTTCCTTATCAAAATCCACTTCCATATATAGTGAATCATCCCTATATACCCTAAGGAGATCGAAACCAAAGAGCTACATGGGATCCTCCTCCATTTAGGAGTCTTGTTACAAAATATTCCAACAAAAACATAACAAATTCCTCTTTTTTGGGATATTGTCTATTGAGATAAATGCCTTTTGAAACAGGTCATGTTACATGATATGGAGATGGAACACATGTCCCTCATGTCCAAATAAATCCTATGAGACCATTCAAACCTTCTATGGTAGCTGGCATCCTTTACATAGCTCAAATTTATCAGACTATTAGAGTTTGCAACACTTTTGACAGCATGCGCTGCAAACTTTCCTGTAGGTGATGTTTTTGTATTTTCTCCCAAAATATAAACTGGGTCGGGTAGATATTTTGTCATCAAGTCAAAAACATCATTTTTTTCCTCCATACCAAATTTTAGAGGAACCCAAATTGGATTTCAAACGTTATGATCAAAACAATCCTTTGTTGTGTGCTAATTTCTTACAAACTATCATAAATTACCAGTTCACAACGAACTTTCCTGTAGCTGCCTTTTTTTTCTTTTGCAAAAATATTTAACATCCCAAAACTATATCAGGTGTCCAAAAATTTTGTAAACTTCATAATCTTAATAATATTGATTAAAGGAAATCACCCAAACTGATGATCATGGCTTACAAAACATAGCCATCACCAAAAATGTTGTAAAATGCATGAAACAAGAAATTTGGGTTTTAATGACTGAAATGTTTTCAAAAGGAAGAATTTGTCCAAAGATTTTATACAACTCACTCTATACACATTGAGGTATGAGACAATACACTCTTCCAATAGGAGGAATAAGGAAAAACAACTGAGAGTTATAATAAAAGGGAGACACATGTGAATTTTCTGCTAAAACATGGATTTTTATAAGTATAAATATTAGTTAGCAGCATTGATGATGTGTGAAACTTAAGTTTGCTTCATCATATGACCAACCATACATTTAACATTATATAGGGGTGCACATCCACTCTCTCAAAACTAAGCTTTTAAATATGTAGATGATGAAGGTTTCAACAATGCTGGAACAGAGGGTTCACAGCGCTAGGTGAAATTTAGTGGGACAAGTGGTTTCTTAGCACTGGAAAATATGGATGAGGTCTAAAGCTAGCCTGGTTTAGTGAGAAAGGTTCATAACATCATGGATATGAGTTTGAAAGATAGCAGCAAAAGAAATGGACAGTTCGTAACACTTGATTCAAACATGAATTGCACACTTTGAGGAAATTGTTATAAGATCTATGACATAATCCCTGAAAAGTGGTTAAATGTAGGCTTTGAAAACAAGGAAATCCTTTGACATTATCCTTTAACTGCAATGATGACAAATGAATTCATGAGGTACTTAGATTACATTTCAAACTCTCCTAGTGAGTTAGCAACACATACACCCAACTTTGACTTGACACTTAAACAGATGAAAGGTGACAAGGAGAAACTTGTGTACAAATTGGAGGTGTGACATGTTAAGGTAACGATGTAAGGATAAAAGGTTTGACTCAAGAAAAAAAACCAAAGTGATTCTTTTTTACCCCTGCAATTCTATGTGCTAACATCTGGCTCCATAGGGGATGGCATGATCCATGTGAGCTTCCAAGGACATGCAGTTCCAGTGCCTTATCCATTGGGATATGGAGTCATCTAGTATCAAACCTGTGTAACCAATCCTATGCAACACTTCAAGTTTTGTCACTTATTCAATCAAATTGAAAGACCTGCTACAACAAACCTCATACTGCAAATTTGATCACACTGTGAAAACTAAAGAAACGAAAAATGCTCAGGAAGCGAGATTATTACCTACACTACCCTAATCTAACTAGATATCCAATTCAATCAAGTAAATGCAAATTTCCACAGCAACCATTCAAGTAGCTTCATGAAAGAAATAATCCCATCTTTTCCATTGGTTAATAGATAACAACAGAAATATAATAACATCCATAGAAACTCCTTTGGAAAATCATACTCATCCACAAGTGTTGGTGAAATGATGAAATATGAAATCTTCAAAGAATTTGAAAGATATGACTCCAATAAAAATACTATTGGATCTTTGAAACCATGATCAGAAGCCTGTTGATTCAGAAAATATGACTGCCAATGCATACATTCCATCTTGCTGAGAAAGATTTGACCTCTTTGTTCTTTCGAGAGAAACTCTTGGTTATCAAGAGTGACAATTTCCTCTTCAGTAAAATGGTCACATGATAATTGTATAGTAGGATTTAAAAATTTCCAGTTATGATTAGCTACAAATATATAATTATCTATAAAACCATCTGTTACTGCCTGCTCAAATTGATTTGGAAAATGATCACAAACATGATCTATATCCTTGTTTATAGAAAAATATGAAAACATTGTATAATTTTGTACCAAATCTAAATCATACTTACACTCTTCTTGTTTCTCATGTGCACACAAATCTTCAAAGTAATCCTGATCTTGAATCCTTTTACAAGCCTAGAAATTCTCCTCAACTTCTTCAACATCCTCAAACAACTGTTGCAATGATGAAGATTTTCGTTCTCTTAGAAAAAGGACAAGATCTAGGTGTTGAGATGCTACGTGGTAAACCATAGCTGCAGTCTCAGAAGGTTGAATCTCCAAAGGCATGTTGTAATAAAAACTCTGAAACCTCCTATTGAAGGTGGCCAAATCTTCATCTTCTTTTATTTTCTGAGAAAAAAACCCAGCTAAGTGATGATCGAATCACTTGTTCTTTCCCCAATATCTTAAAAATGCATTATATAAGTCAAACCATGAAATAATGGAACCAACTTCCAAACCTTTAAACCAAAAATCAAAATCCCCAACCAAGGATTTGGAAAATAACCTCATGGTGACATCTTCATATACTATTTCAAAATTATCAACAAAGTTCTCAAAGGATACCAAATGCTTCTCAGCGGTGATATGATCTTCTCCAATAAATCGAGGAAGATACTCAAAAAAGTTGAGAGGGTATGGATGAAGGTGAGATGGCATCCTTAAGGGTTTAAAATGTTTCTCTCTAATTCTAGACTGAACATTAGTGGGCTAAAAATGAGGTTTAATAAGTTGATTGCAAGGTATAAAAAATAATTTAGGAGGTAAATCAACTTCATAATTCTCATGACAATAGGGTTGATCAATTTCAGGAGGGATTGAGATATGGACTTCATTCTTCTCAATAGACTGAGGTGAAGAGACATGATCATCATCTACAATTTAGGCAGAGTGAAGACCTTCTTCTTCCAAAAAGGGATATATAATTGAAGGCTTACGATCATCAGAATAGACAAAGAAAAGGATAATTTGTTTTATATGTAAAGGGAAAGACATGAATGAAATGATGAAGAAGAACAAAAGTTCATGGAGAAAACTAATGAGATGATACCTAGTTTTTCCCTTCCTTCTTTTCATTTTTTTATCAATAAGATCCTTCCTCTAGTGGAGTCTTTGATTGTGGAGTCTCCAGGTAGAATATTGTAGTCAAAATTTGTGTCATGCTCCTGTCTACCATCAAGAGATGGATGTTCTCAATGTCATTCTCCTAGGGAAATATCTTCAATCAGTTCCTCGACAATGGTAACAAAAACTGTTAGCACGGAGAGTCACATTTAGACTGTTTTAAGTGTAATCCCAGTACCCATCATAATTTTTGTATTTGAATGAGTTATTATATTAAAAAATGGATCAAATTGATAAGGTTCAAATCCTAATCTAATGCACAAAATTCCAAAGACTATATTCCAGCGAAATAGGCTATCATAATCTCCAACCAACACATATTTGAAAGATGAATAGAAGAAAATGAAGAAAAAAATCAACATGAATAGTCAATTTCACATCATGATTGATTGACACATTCATATGGATGAAATTTAATTCATTAGGATCCTTCTAATAAAGAAATAAAGATTTGCTCCAAGAAGAGATGCTTCAAAAAATACACATTAAATCATCCACTACATAACTCTACTAAAAACGTTGTTGATAAATCATTGATCAATTGGTATTCCATTAGAGAAAGAAGACAAATAAAATGAACAAAGAAAGGAGCACAAGATGATCTTTGACTACACAAGAATCCTCCATCCAGATATACAAAGTCTAAGAGTTTACAAAATAGTAACAGTCTTTTTCTTATCACTTCAACCCTTTCCTTATCAAAATCCAATTCCATATATAGTGAATAATATCTATATACCCTAAGTAATTAAAAACCAAAGAGCTCCATAGGATCCTCCTCCATTTAGAAGTCTTGTCACAAAAGATTCCAACAAAAACCTAAAAAATTCCTATTTTCTGGGATCTTGTCTATTGAGATAAATGTCTTTTGAAAAAGGTCATGTTGCTTGATATGGAGATGGAACACATGTCCCTCATGTCAAAATAACTCCTATGATACCATTCAAACCTTCCCTGACAGTTGGAAACCTTCCCATAGCTCAAATTTTTCATACTATTAGAGTTCGTAGCGCCTTTGACAGCATGCACTGCGAACTTTCCTGTAGGTGATGATTTTTTCTTTTCTCCCAAAATATGAACTGGGTAAGGATGTTGTTTTTTCAGAAAGTCAAAAACATCATGTGTTTCCTCCACACCAATTTTCATAGAAACCCATGTCGAAATTCAAAAGTTATGATCAAAACAATCCTATGTTGTGTGCTAATTTCTTACAAACTGTCATAAATTACCAATTCGCAACGCCAGACGCTGCGAACTTTCCTGTAGCAGCCTTTTTCACTTTTTCCAAAATATTTAACATCCTAAAACTATATCATGTGTCCAAAATTTTTGTAAATTTCATAATCTTAATAATCTTGATTAAAGGAAATCACCCAAACTAATAATCATGGCTTACAAAACATAGCCATCACCAAAAATGTTGTAAAATGCATGAAACAGGAAATTTGGTTTTAAATGACTAAAATGTTTTCAAAAGGCAGACTTTGTCCAAATATTTTATATACCTCACTCTATACACATTGAGGTATCAGATAATACACTCTTCCAACACGAGGAATAAGGAACAACAGTTGAGAGTTATAATAAAAGGGAGACGAATGTGAATTTTCTACTAAAACATGTTTTTTTATCAGTATACATATCAGTTAGTAGCATTGATGATGTGTACAACTTAAGCTTTCTTCAGCAGATGACCAACCATGCATTTCAAATTAGATATGGGTGTAGATCCACTCTCTCAAAAATGATCTTTTAAATATGTAGAGGATGAATGTTTCAACAATGTTGGAACAGAGGGTTTGCAATGCCCTGTTTGCAGTGCCAGATGATCCAGTTTGCAGCGCTAGGTGAAATTTAGTGGGACAGGAGGTTTCTTAGCAGTGGAAAATATGGATGATTTCTAAAGGTGGCCTATTTTAGTGAGTAAGGTTCATAACATCATGGAGTTGAGTTTGAAAGCTAGAAGCAAAAGAAATGGAAAATTTGCAGCACTTGTCTACCAGTTCGTAGAGCCTGATTCAAACATAAATTGCACACTTCGAGAAAAATGTTATGAGATCTGTAACATAATCCCTAAAAATTTATTAAATGTAGGCTTTGAAAACAAGGAAATCTTGTTTGATACGATCCTTTGATTTCAATGATGACAGATGAGTGCATCAGGTACTTAGAGTACGTTGTGAACTCTCCTAGTGAGTTGGCAACACATACACCGAACTTTGACTTGACACTTAAATGGATGGATGGTTACAAGGAGAAACTTGTGTACAACTTGGAGGTGTGACATTTCAAGGTAATGATGTAAGGATCAAAGGTGTGACTCAAAAACAAAACCAAATTGATTCCTTTTTATCCCTACAATTCTATGTGCTAACACATTGTTTCTTGGATAATGAATGATTGATGAATAGTTAAATAAAGTTATATTGATTCACCCCCCCCTATCAGTATAAGCATAAGTTCAACAAGTTGGGTTGGGGAACATTACAATAACCTCTTCCTCCCATTGTAGTTGCAGATCGTATGATGGTGGTGCACAACATTTCTATATCCCCATAGAAAATGGTTTCCCACATTGCTACCCAAGAGTAGATGATACTCTTATAATAAAGTAGCAATGTTAAGGCCCCATTAAGGCATCTACATAATGAGATCCATCAAAAACATTGATTTCCCCTCACCAACACTACAACTACTGATGTTTATCACTTCACCATGGCCACTTACACCTCTCTAGTAGTGATCCCCATCCCTAGGCATTCAAACAAGTTGGAATAAGATTATTTTGGTTGAGTCTTGTAGGGGACATAAGAAGAATATTTTTCACTCCTTGAAAATAAATGGTTCCAATTATTTCTCCTAAGAAGAACCTCAAAAGGAATAAATATATAAAAGGGTCACAATCAAATAATTTTTAGTGGAGATGACCCCACCATGACCATCAGGGAATACAAAAACCCCATGCTTTGCAAGGAAGGTGAATAATAATTAGGAGGTCATGATAGAAGAATAATTAAGATACTTGGTGAAGTCCCTTGGAGAAACAATTGTATAGAAAAATGTCTTGTGGAACATTGATTTGCATCTAGAGGATACCGCCTTTTCACTATAAGAAACATGCTCGGTGATAGCCATACCATTTCGACAAACTTGAACCAATGTATTTTACAACCCATGGTCCTTGTTGCAATTCAATGGCTTAGGATTTGATTTCTATTTCTGAATGGAGTAGAGGGAGTCAACCACGGAGTGGATGGAGAATGATGGTGGAAAACTAGGTTTTAGGGTACCTCAAGTGGTTATTACTATAGAATAAGTCTATGAGGAATAAATGGCCTATATCTATCACTATATTGATATACCCTCCCTTTCCAAGTTTATCATAAAGTCCACTTTCAAGATCACAGACCAATTCATGAATAAAGAGGATCACCTAAAAGATCTGTAGATATTTCATATATGCTTGAAGGATAAATTAGAGGAGAAGGAAAATGAAAAATAGGATATGCACATTCAAGAACAATAGGCTAAATGGAGTGATATCCATTGGATAAGGAAATTAGAATACCACTACATGATTAAAGAAGCAAGTGGAAAGAAAACACTACCACAATGGAGAGACTAATGAAGAAAAAGTACATGACATAGATTTGAAATTAGGGGAGGAAATATTATCCTTCTTCACATAGGTACTTTATAACATTCCAAGGATTTCAAGTGCATGTAATATAAAAGAAACATTATAAACAAGATCACAACAACTTTTCATTAGATTTCAGAGAATAAGAAGTGGTCGTTGGAGTTAGAAATATAAGCAGAGATGAGAAGAGAGGAGGAAAATAAATAGTAAGAGGCATTATAGTACTTTATAACATTCCAAGGATTTCAAGTGCATGTAATATAAAAGAAACATTATAAACAATGTAACATCCCACTCTGGCGCACTTACCAAACTTATTCTTTGAGGACACTTGCTCGCAAGTGATCTGGATTTTTATGATGATAAAACTTTTTTCCTTCATTATGATGCATTAAGTTATATGACATGATGTTTTACTACCTTGATGTAGACAGGTGTTG
>SNQJ01S0005211.1:390972-434248 GCA_010110895.2 Picea sitchensis
AGGGATGAGTGACACTTGGATGGCGGAGAACGTTTAGAGGGTTGTCATTAAAAATTAATTAATTAATGATTTAGGAATTTAGGTCAGTCTCAAAATTCTATAAAAGGAGGGGAAAGGAAGGAAGAAGGGGAACGGTTAGCGTAACGTATGCTGTCGAATTGTGGCTTGACGGGTTGCTCGTGAGGAGTTGGGTTTATCTCAGCTGTGTTGGAGTGGTAGCTCAGCCATGGAGGTGAGTTGAGACGCTAGTCTATCTCTGGTTCTTGTGTGGTCCCTTTGCGGCTCGGGGGGCTAAGGGGGAAGTAGAGTACCCCTAGCGTTTGGCTGGGAGGTACCGGTGAGCCTTTTGCGGTCGACAAGTGGGAGCGGCAAGGAGAGCGGACACGGCACGGAGCGCGGGACGTCTCCGAAGCGGGCGAGTGGCTAAGGTATGATTTTAATTCTGGCAAATTGTTTGAAATGGGGTAGTGAAAATGTTTCTCATGTCTTGCTGAAAAAAGAACTTGTTCCTAGCAATTTTTTTATAAATGGTTAGCGTTAATTTGGTTCCGGCGATTCGTCTGATTTAAATGGTTACTGAACAAAAATATGTTTATCGCTGGAATACCTCTGTCAATTCATTTTTACTCCTGGCAATCGTTGGCCTGGCTGTTCTTTTTATCTTGGCAGTCCGTTTCAGTTCTGACAATGCGTTTCTGGTCTGCGTTTCACATGGTTGAATGAGCTGGGTCTTACATTTTTGTGTTAGGGCCAGAGTGGGCATTTTTTTGTTTCATCGTTTAATAAGTTATGACCTGTGTGTTACCGGGATTGGGCGTTTCAGATCTTCGATTTAAATATGAATGATCTGGGTGTTACAATTTGCTATTGTAGTTTCAGCAGCTATGGAATGAGCGTTGTTTTCATTTCGGTTTTTTTTTGGGGTGTCTTGCTACTGTATTCTGGGCAATTTGCACTAAGAATGGGCATTTTTGCCTTGGCTTTTGGGCGTTTTCCATTCCTATTTGGACGTTTTTGATCCGAGTTTTTAATGTATGAAAGACCTGCGATTTACCGAATTTTGGGGGGGCGTATTGATCGGCGTTTGATGTTTTATTTGACCTGCGTTGAATACCTTCGCATTTTTTTTTGGGAGTCTAAGATTTTCCTTCATAACTGGCATTTTTCTTTACTCACTGCGTTCTGGTCTGCGTTGGGTTGTTGTTGTCATAATGATCCGTGTTTTATTGCTTCTGTGGCTTGTATTTCGTGGTATGTTGGTACGCGTGGAGTTATGCATGATGGATACATAACTGTCATCTCCGTCAGTGACTGAACTGTAAACTACGTGTGGTAGGCGTTGATCTAGTTTTTGGGTCAGCGTGTAGTCTGGCATCTGCATTCCTCATTTTGAGGCTCTTTTACAACAGCGTTTTTATATTGCCCGTGTCCTTACTAATCTTAACGTTTGTTCCTCTTTTAATGAGTGCTTCCAGTTGGGAGTAATGGACGGAATACCCAAGATTAGTAACCTAGTGTCTTGCCTTAATAGAACCTTGGGAACGATAATGTTAGCGAATTTAGAGATGATGATGTCACTACTATTCTTTGACAGGATTCGTTAATTGTTACATATGGCTTTTCGCGTTTCTAAATTTTCATTATAGGTTGCCATCTTAATAGGACGTGCATAGATATTCTCAAATCGATGCTCTGTAGTTATGATGTTACTTCTACAATTTGTCAACTGTAATAATGGTTATTGAATTACTGTCATTAATAATACTGCCCCTTTAAGCATTGTCATGTTAAAATTGTAGTATTATTATAGATGGCCATTTTTAAAATTAAGATGTTATAGGGTTACTTCAAATTATGATGTAAATTGAATGATTTCAAAAGGATGTCACCCTAATTCTGATGTAATGTTACTTGTTGACATCTTGAATTAATGGCGGTCTTGATCGTTGCCATTTGTAATGGGGGTAGGGTGTCAAATCCAATTATTATCCTCTTAACTATTGACATTTTAATAGGGATCTTTTACACATTGCCTTTTTTTTTTTTTTAAATGCGAGGGTATTGTCGAGTATTGGTATACATGATGTTACTTGGTGTGATGTTACTTTGGTCCTTTTAATGTTGTTATTTAGAGGTGACATTTTAATTATCTCTATACAGGGCCCTAGTTAAAATACTGTAATTAAAAAAAAAGGGGGTCATTTAAACATTATAATTGCTATATCTTGTCATTGTAAATATGATGGTGGTTGAATATTCAATATGATAAAAATTGGATTGCTAGGTAAAGGAAAAATGTCATGGCCTACCAATGTCAGAGAAATATTGTTCATAAATTTGTAATTGTAATGTATTGTAGAAGTAGGAATTTGTGTTGTTCTTACCTTATAAACAAGATTGCAAGATTGGASTTGAATGTATGGCCTTTATTTATTTCAGTGTTATTGAAATTTAGAAACGAAAAGTTATGGTTATCTTATTGTGACGATAGTGTRATCTCCTGATATTGATAAGACCCACATGGTAGAACGTCCTGGATTTATGTACAATCATTACTCAGAGTTAGTAAATGAGGGTTGTTGAGTCGGTATTTATTGTGGACTTGGGCGTTCGTTGTCAGAGTCCTTGTCACGCGCCTTCCGTAAGGGGCACATTTGTTCTTCTTATTTATGTGTACTTGATTGTGGTCAGTTTTACTTTTGTCGCTAAATGTTTGCGTGATGCACCTTATGCCTATGGTCGTATATTGTGGCAGTTACTCGTCGTGTGCCTTTAGTCTTCTWGTGATGAACATCGTGGTTGCATCTTGTCGGTTGTCCAGGGCGTCGTACAGTTTAGTGTGTTGTTACTTCTACACGCACGCACACACCTTAAACAAAAAAATCAAATCAAATCTTGCACCTGTGTACTAGAATGGTTGTCGTAACGAAACGGTACATTACAAACAAAATCACAACAACTTTTCATTAGATTTTAGAGAATAAGAAGTGGTCGTTGAAGTTAGAAATATAAGCAGAGATGAGAAGAGAGGAGGAAAATAAATAGTAAGAGGCATTATATGTATATGTTGAGGTTGAGACCTGTAGGAAATGACATATTCTAATCATTGATCCCATGGTTACCAAATATTGCACACAAATTGAGACATTATAATGGATGTGCCTTAAGTGTTAAGTGTAGTAAACCAAGTTTCAATGACATAGTGACATCCTAGTCATACTTTAGTAATGAATTCAAAAAAATATTGAAAAACTAAACGAACAATTCAAGAAGTTATATGCCAAGGCCATCAAATATTAAACACAAAATATTAGGTTGTAGCAAGACAGACTATAGGATGATAATAAGTGGAGGAATCTAGTTAGGGATTTAGCACACAAGGCATGATCATAGTTCATAGTATTAAGGTAAATGAAGCCATGGGAATATTCCAAGTTAATGACACACTCCCTCGAGAGGAAGCTATGACATATACAAAAATAGAATTCACCCACAAAATCTAATATGTCATATTGGATTAGAATATTGTGTTTGATAAGTTAAATAAATGCAAGGATGTCTCTATCAGATAATTCTTTGAATTGGAGCCCCTTTTTAAGAAATAATATTTAGGAAAGAACTTGGGGACAAGTTGGAAGATGTGTTCATGGATTTTTTATGGCCTAGTTTTATCTAAGTACTAATATAGACAATTTCAACAAAAGATAAATTTGCAAATGACTAGAATCCATGGAATCTTGAGTATATGGAACCATAAAATCTTGAGTATGTAGAGTATAAATATTCATCTTATAAATCCTCTACACCAAGTTTCTCTAAACCTGTGCACATGTTTATAAAGGCACACATACTTGTCTATGAGTGCATTACAACACTCCCTAGTATATTCTATAATCATATGTAACTACCTAAATTTCCTATATATATATATGAATATTGTATTGAATCTGGGAGTTGTTAGTTATGAGACTTGAGTATGATTCCAATAGTTTTGAGTTAGTGATGAATATTTATATTCTATTATGAATGATTCACATGAATTGTTTTGTAATGACTAATTTTGTAAAACAATGGAGATCTATTCTGCTCATGTATATGTGTTTGTGATGTATTTGGATGATGTGTATTGTTGCCTTTACTGTGTATATAGTTTTATTATATTCAATGAATGTGACTGAGGGATAACTAATGGAATATGCACCCCCACTAAATCTTTAATGTATCTCTATACATGATTAGCATGACACCTATCATACGCACCTTGGGTGATACCTCATTCATTTGAAATATTGCATATGTTAGCACACTAGATGTCACATCAAGCCTCTTTTGGAAAACTTTTGCAGGCCTCAAGTTTTTCATAGATCCAATTGGCCATACATGCCATATTATTTTATTCATTTACATAAATTTGTTTGTGTAAGTGACATAGGTGTAAACAATAGAGCGACATCAAATAAAATCCATTATCCATATATTATATAATAGGAAATAAGTGTAAACAATAGAATGGCATTGGATAAAATACATTAAACATAAAATTAACATAAGAGGAATTTTTATAGCTATTAAATTATAAAGAGCGCTCCAAAATATGGCTTGAGTTACATGAAATCAAATATATCACTAGAGAACCTAAAGAAAATCCATTAGCCATATAATTAACATAAGAGGAAATTTGATAGCTCGTTAAATTATAACTAGTGATCCAAGAAAGGACTTGAGTTCAATCAAATCAAATATATCATTAGAGAACTCATAAGGTCCCAATAAAAATCAAAATGGTATTAGAGAATATTTAACACTCATTGGAAATTGTGGAGGAGGTTCTAAATGTAGTTGATTAATGGTTCACATGAAAACTAATATGAGGTCATGTCAAATAAGAAGTAAAGAGAATTGATGAAGAAGAAGTAGGTTTAGAGATGCGTGATATCCATAATGAATTCAATTCTATGATAGTAAGGAAAAGTATCAAGTCACTTAATGATTTGAATTATTCCACTACAATCACCTTAACCAAGGAGAGACTTGGAATCAATAATATCTCATTAACATTAGCAATAAACTAAGTGTGAGAGTGATAGTAGAAAAATTCCCATTTAAAGGTAAATAAAACTTAGATTTCAAGCCTTAGACATAAGCAAGGACATAAAGAATCTTGACAATTGGCTCTGATAACTAGAATTTTATTTTGAGTGTCAAATTATGTCTCATATACAAAAGTGAGATTGGTAAAATTGAAGAGTCCTCTAGTGTAGTGTTGTAATAAGAATTTAATGTCACCCGACCCCCTAGTTTTAGTTAGGTTGATGGGGTGTCAAAATTTTTATTTTTCCAACGACTTTATTTCTCCAATTAGACTTCATAGATTGATTCTACTCATCCAAATATTTTCAATGACTATAACCATGCTCAATTCTAATTTATGGATCAAACGTTACATCCCTCCAAATTTTTTGGGTCTTTCACCTTCAAATCCACCTCAGTGTCACATGGCATCCATGTGGATCTCTGGTATACGTGGCACTGATGTAGCATGAATGTGGCACCATCCATATGGCTCACCATCCCATGGTTCCAACTCTACATAACCTATCAACGTCGTCATCATCAAGAATTTCAATCCCATGGGTTGCTAGCTCTCCAACCAAATTTTATGATGTGATCCATTACTTTGACCCCTCCTAGATCCGACGGTACCTGAGTCGATCATCCAATGGCTCTATTTGAATCAAATATCCCAACGCATATGATAGTTACCACTCATCCCTTTTCACTCCTTAGGAAAATGGGTGGGACCCATGGTGGATCGACGGTTGAGATTGAATCATCCCCCTACACCAACCAATGGTCTTGATCTTTCCTCCGTTCATCATCATCAATGTCTCTTAACAACGCCTAACACATCCACTATCAAGCCCCAACGATGATGCATCTGGATCAACAGTCCAAATTAAACCTGGATTCTCTGACCGATCAACAGTCTAGATATACTAGTCATAGATATGATGGATGTAACAAAACCAAGGTATGTCTCAGACATGACTCCATATTCATCCCTTCCTTCCAATCATAGGATGCCCCATGTCTTCCTATGAACACGATGGCACTCCACGTCATCATGATGTCACTCTGCACCTATCCTTGTTTAATCAGGATCATATGTGGCATTCGAGATGGCACCTAAGACACATGTCCCAACCCAACTCAACCACCAGGATTGATACATGTCACTCAGGATGCCTCATCATTTCCACCTCAAGTATAAAAACAAATTTCCATGTGGCATAATAACTACTTGACTTATGGACCCTCCACGTGTATGGATGTGATGTACATGTCATCATTGATTATTGACAACCCCTCCAGGTATTGACACTTTTCCTCTACGTATTGGATAGGTGACATCATCCCCATCAACATGACATCATGCTCCTCTTGACCTTTCCCAAGAGAGACCCATCAATATCAACGGTAAGGATTACTTTCAGCAGGGCTCCTATGGACAGTTAGGATTGCTTCTCGAAGTCTTCCATCAGGGTTCTCCAACACTCTTCCCTCGAAATTCTATGATGGATATACACTCTAACCAACGGTAAGGATCCTATGATTCCAACCTTGAACAAAGACCATGATTGAAGAACCTTTCCAAAGGCTTGGACTGAACAAAGACCATGATTGAAGAACCTTTCCAAAGGCTTGGACTCAACAAGGGACCACTGCCTATTATCTCAACCAATTACAAGCCACCATGTGTCTTCCTTGTACACGTAGACTCATTCCACCAGCCTAACATCAGCATGGCATCACCCTTCCTCTCAATCGAGTCTAATGGTTTCCACATTGATCAAAGGACAAGATTACATCTCAATGGTTCTTCAATCAATGGTTGGGATTTCTCCTCGAAGTCTTCCCTTCGAAGTATTTTCCTTCTAGTGAACTATACTATTCCGAAGGACCCACTGTGATGGATAGTTATGATCACTATGATTTAATTTCCGATGGATCCAACGATTGATAGAAACCTAAATCCTCGAGAAGTTCTCATACATGAGGACCCAGATCATTTACCAAGATCTCCTGATCCACCTCCGATGAATCCAACGGTCGATAATGAACTTGAATCTTGGAAATCCCTTGAGAATGAGAGACTCCAACCAATGGAAATGATTGATTTATTGTGCTAAAATTGATGGTTGTGATTCCTTCTAGAAAAAGACAGGGAAATTCCTAGTTTTATCAGACTGCTTCTAGACATAATAAACTTTTCAAGGTTTTATATAATTTACACTCGTCTATCAGTGTAAAAATTCTAAGCTATTTATTCCTTGTCACTCACTTGGGGAATTTCCATCCCACGAGCTATTCATACCAGCACAAAAGCATTTCCATCCTTGAGCTATCGTATTTCCACTATGTTATCATTAATTTAAGGGAAAACTATGCATATGAATAGATATAGGAAAAATACTAACCATGCCCATATAAATAAACATGTATAAGCAAGTGAAACCATATAGAAACACACAATTATGTATTATGTGTAATATAACGACAGATATATTGTTCTCGCAAATATAATAGTAAAATACTCATAGATAATTACGACAGTAAAAAACCATGGTAGAATATACATGATTACAGTATCGGTGAATTTATAACATTAGATGTACTTAATCATATTGATAACATCATCTTCCCATAATAATAATACATAAACATTTGCAGAGTAAGTATCCAACACAAGATAAAATATCCATTCAAATAGTAAATTAAACAAACACATGGTAGACACTTATCTAGTATAAGTAAGCCATCAATTGCGTAAAGACCTTTGAATTTACTCCCAGCCTTAGAAACGGTCGCTTATAACTTAGCAGCAGGTCACCCCCAAGATGGGACCTAAACTCCACTTGGGAAAGGAAATCCTATCTAGGTAAGGTCTATCATCAACAACAATATGAAACAATGATGTTTTTTCATTAATTTAGAGTGAAAATACATAATACAAAAAATAGTCGCATTGGCTCAAAAGTTCCCAGCTCACTATCCTAAGTGCACAACTATAATTATATTTCAATTGGGGTTCGGCCTAGGGGTATTAAATTCCCCTCCCCCTTGTTTATTCATTTTCCTCAATGTAGTGTATACATATATAAACATTTACAATTCAAAAATTCGATGTGAACTTGGGATCTCTGTCAGACACAATCCTCTTAGATATACCATGAATCTTGGCTACTTCCTTCAAGTAGATATCAACAATGTTGGCTTCCTTGTGAGTTAAATTTACAGGAATAAAATGGGAAACTTTATTAAGCTTGTGCACAAGTACCATAATATAATCATGTTGTTTGGAAATCTTGGGCATCTTAGTAATAAAATCCATGGTTACAACTTCCCATTTCCACTCATGAATGGGAAAGGGATGTAAAAAACTAGTTGGGTGTTTGTGTTCAGCTTTGAATTTTTGACATTAAAGACACCTAGCATGAAATATGCATCATCATTTTTCATACCTGGCTAACAGTATGGTTTTTAACATCTTTAATTGTCTTTTGGTAGCCCGGGTGCCTAGAATAAGGCACTTTATGCATTTTTGTCAATAGTAGGTTTTTCAATTCCTAGTCAACTGGCACATAAATTCATCCCTTGAACATGAGGATTTAATCCTCCTTCAGCTCATAATTAACCATTTTTCTAATGCATTTTAACCTATTGTAGCTTTCTTTTTATTTCCACATACAACTAGTCTGATTTTGCAGCCTCTAAAATTTTGTTTTGTAAATCATATTTTCACATGCTAATAGTTGTAGCAGGTATTTCATGTACCCTCTTGCTAAGCGCAATAGCCAAATTTTTCTATTTACCTTTGATTCTCTTAATATCAAATTCATATTCACTGAGGAATTCTAACCATCTGATTTATCTGGTAATCAGGGTTGGTTTTTCGAATAAATATTTCATACCACTGTGGTCTGTTCTCGGCTCAAACTGCTTTCCCATGAGGTAGTTCCTCCACATATTCAAGGCATGAAAAATAGTTTCCAACTTCAAATCATGAGTGGAATTATACATCTCATGTTCTTTCAGCTACCTTGATTCATAACACACCACATGGCCATTCGGACTAAGGTCTCCACCAAGTCATTCTTTGCATGCATCAGTGTATACAATAAAATATTCATTAGGGTCAAGAATTTTTAAGATGGTTTCACTTGTGAGTAATCTTTTCAAGTGTTGAAAACTTATTTCACACTAAGTTTTCCATTCAAATTTCCAACCCTTCTTCTGTAGAGAGGTGATTGGGTGTTAAATTATGGAAAACCTTTCAATGAACCTTCTATAATAACCTGCAAGTACCATGAAGGGCCTCATCTAAAAGAAATTTCTTGGTGTTGTCCATCCTTCGATGGATTTTATCTTTTATTTATCTACTTATATACCTTCCTCTGACATGATATGGCCCAAATAATGAATATGCCTCTAGTAGAAGGAGAATTTAATCAATTTGGAATAAATTTGATGCTCTCTTAATAATTGAAGCACCCTCCTCAAGTGTTTTTCATGCTCTTCTTTAGATTTGGAATAAATAATAATATAATCCAGGAAGACAATGACAAACTTATCCAAGTATTCTCTGAAAATGCCATTCATTAAACACATGAAGACAACTGGTGCATTTGACAATCCAAATGAAACCACTGTGAACTCATAGTGACCATACCTTGTTCTAAAGTAAATCTTACTAATATCATCTTCTTTAACTCTAACTTGATCATATCCATATCTAAGATCAATATTGGAAAATACCTTTGTGTCTTTCATCTGATAAAAGAGGTCATCTATCCTTGGAAAAGGGTATTTGTTCTTTATAGTTACTTTATTTAGCTACCTGAAATCAATGTAAAGTCTCAAGGTGCCATCCTTATTTTTCAAAAATAACATCGGTGCACCCCAAGGTGACACACTTGGGTGTATATACCTTTTCTTCAAAAGTTATTCAAGCTTCATTTGTATCTCCTTCAACTCGGGTATTCTCATTTTTGTAAGGATCCTTGGATACAAGGGTTGCTCCATGCATTATATTAATTGAAAAACCAATATCCATTTTGGGTTGTAACTCGGGAATTTCTTCAAACATGTCTTCAAATTATTTTAGAACTGCATAGTCCTCAATGTTTGGACCCTTGTCCTTAAGAGCTTCATCCTTCCTCAATATGTTCTGCAAATATTTGACACCCCTTTCTGAAACTTTCTTCAATTGCAGGGTTGAAACTTCTCTGATAGTTACAACTCTTGGGATACCCTATATTGTTCTCAAGTTTCCCTCCTCATCCAAGAAAGCAAAGTATTTATTGTAACATTCCAAGATAGCATGGTTCTTGTCCATCCAATCCATAACAATGAGGTAGTCATAAGATCCCAAGCGTATGATATTTAGGTCTTCCTTGGTATTTATCCCATTCATGTTCATTGGGAATGCCTTAATCATTTCATTAATTTTCCTTTTAGCTCCTACATCTAGTTGTACCAACCAAGGTTTTCCAAGTTTGTTTTTTGGTAATTGAAACCTTTCTACCATCTTAGGATCTAGATAACTATGACTAGCTCCCAAATCAATTAAAATAGCAATGGGTTGGTTGTTAATCTTACCTTCTATTTCAACCATGTGAGAATGAAACTGATCATGCTTTTCGTCCAAGGATGCATAAATCCTGGGTACATTTCTACCCATGTCTTCAATTGTTTTAGGTCATTGTACATTGTGAACAGTCCTCACTTTTTCATCTCTATGAGGATAATCCCGGTACATCTGGTCACCATTAGAACCCAACACTTCATTGGTTTTTGCATTGGTATTTGTCCCATGGTTTCAATAATCTTGGGATCCTTAGGAGTTGGTTGTCCTTTAGTATTATTTATAAAAAATGATGGCTTGCTTCCCTTCTTTTTCTGATCCATCTTACTTCTCTTCTTGTCCTCCCAAGTATTTTGGAAATTCATTCTTCCTTTATGATGATCATAGAGACATTTATCTCTCCTTATGGTCTCTTCGAGTGTCTTGGGATCATTAGATTGTATCTTATCGTTAATAAATGATGGCATCCCACTCAGGTACCTTTGAATCTTCACATGTTCATCCTTGATAAAAGGCACATATTTCAGCAGCTCTAAGAATATCCTTTCATACTCATCTATGGTCATGCTCCCAATCTTGATTTCAAAGAACTCTTTCATTTTTCCTATCATAGAAGCATTTGGTTATATATTTCTTTTCAAAATATCTCTTGAACTCCCTCCAAGTAACCTTATTCTCATCAATATGTTGCACTTGTACAAACTGATCCCACCACATTGATGTTTTTCCTTTAAGATCATAAATTGTTATTCTCCCCTATGTCTTAGATGGATAATTATGTAGTCGAATGAATTTTATCATACCCAACAGCCAAGTCTTTTCATCCTCATCCTTCTTATGCTCACCATCAAAATTAGGAGGTGTAATCTTATTCATCTCTCCATGTAGCTCATCTACCTCATATTTCTTCTTATGCTTCCTGATAGGGGACATGATCGAGCTATTTCATTCCCTCCTAGTTGAATGTTTAGGTGAGTGATAATAGTGTCTATCATCACTCCTTGAATCACTTCTTATGTCACGATACTTATGTCCCTTTTCCTTGCTAGACTCTGACTCCTTATCCATTTTATTCTCTATTCTATCTAGGATTCATAAAATCTTGATGTTAAAATCATCTTGTTGTTCCTTGGATTTCCTAAGCCTCTCCTAATCTTGTTTATAAGTTTGGACATCATTTTGCAGATTCTTGATGGTTTCCACCCAATTTATTATTTCCTCTTTACCCTCATCATGTCCATTGGATTCAATTCTCTCATTTCTCATTATGATCCATTTTCCCATGATATTCTCCTCTTGGCTAGAAATCCTATGTAACTTCTCTGTCTATGATGACTTTGGTCTCTGATTTTGTCTATATACTCTTAATTTTGCAAAATGTACAGGTAGTAATATTTGTTAAACAAAAATAATACAACAATTTTTCATTACTAAACTCATTTTATCATTAATACATTACTCCTATAACTGATCTCTGGCCCATATAGGCCTAGTGTTGAAACTGAAGCTATGATACCACTTTGTAATGTCACTCAACCCCCTAGTTCTAGTTAGGTTGATGGGGTGTAAAAATTTTGATTTTTCCAACTACTTCATTTCTCCAATTAGACTTTGTAGATTGATTCTTCTCATCCAAATCATTCTAATGACTATAACCATGCTTAATTATGAGCTATGGATCAAAATTTACAACCCTCCAAATTTTTTGAGTCTTTCTCCTTCAAATCCACCTCAGTGCCACGTGGAATCCACATGGCACTTTGATATACGTGTCACTTGACATGGGATTGATGTAGCATGGACGTGGAACTTTCCATATGGCTCACCATCCCATGGTTCTGACTCTATGAAACCTATCGACGTTGTCATCGTCAGGAATTTCATTCCCATGGGTTGCTATCTCCCCAACCAAATGTTATAACGATGATCCATTACTCGAACCCCTCCTATATATGATGATACATGTGTCGATCATCCAACAAATCTACATGAATCATTGATCCCAACGCATGTAACAGATATCGCTCATCCCTTTTCACTCTTTAGGACAACAGGCAGGACCCATGGAAGATTCACGGTTGAGATTGAATCATCCCCCTACGTCAACCAATGATCTTGATATTTCCTCCTTTCATTTTCATCAACATTTCTTAACAATGCCTAGCAGGTCCACTCTCAAGTCTCAACGATGATGCTTTTGGATCAACGGTCCAAATTACACCTAGATTCTCCGATCGATAAACTATTTGGATCTACTACTCATAGATCTGATGGTTGCGATAAAACTAGGGTATGTCTCTGAAGGGACTCCACACTCATCCCTTCCTTCCAATCATAGGATTTCACATGTCTTCCTTTGAACATGCTAGTACTCCACATCATCACGGCATCACTCCACACCTATCCTTGTTTAAACATGATATTATGTGGCATATGATTTTTCATCTAGGACACGTGTCCCATTCCAATTCATCCACCAGGATTGACACGAGGCACTCAGGCTACATAATCTTTTCCACCTCAAGTATCAAAACACATTGCAACATGGCACAGTCACTACCTGACACGTGGAACCTCCACATGTATTGATGTGGTTTACACGTCATCACTGATTACTGGCAAGTCCTCCAGGTACTGGCACTTTTCCTCTACATATTGGATAGGTGACATAATCCTCGTCAACATGACATTGTGCTCCTCTTGACCTTTCCTAGGAGAGACACATCAATATCAATGGTATGTATTACTTTTAGCTAGGCTCTGATGGACAGTTAGGATTGCTTCTCAGAGTCTTCCATCGGGGTTCTCCAAAATCCTTTCCCTGAAATGATCTGATGGTTATACGCTCCGAAAAAAATTCATGATCCTATGACACCAACCTCAACCAATGGCCATGATTAAAGAACCTTTTCGAAGGATTAGACTCGACAGTGTCCCACCCCTATTATCTTGACCAATTACAGGTTGCCACATGTCTTCCTTGTACATGTAGACTCATTCCACCAATGTGAGATCAGGATGATGTCACCCTTCCTCTCTATCAATTCTAAGGGTTCCCACAATGATCAACACCCAATATTATATCTCAATGGTTCTCTCATGAACGGTTGGGATTGCTCCTCAGAATATTCCCTTCAAAGTATTTTCCTTCCAGTGAACTAAACTATTTTGAAGGACCCACTACGATGGACGGTTACAATCACTTTGATTTAATTTCTGATGGATCCAACGGTTGATAGAATCTAGAATCCTTGACAATTCCTTGTGCATGATAACCCCAATAAATGGATAGGATCTCTTGATATTCCTCTGATGAATCCAGCGGTTGAAAATGACCTTGATTATTGGCAAGCCCTTGAGTGTGAGAGATTCCTACCAATGGAAAGGATTGATTCATTGTGATGAAATCGATGGCTATGATTCCATTTGGAAAAATACATGAAAATTTATAGGTTTATCAGACCACTAAGATATTTATTCCTCGTCACTCACTTGGGGAATTTCCATCCCACGAGCTATTCATACCAGCACAGAGGCATTTCCATCCCCGAGGTACCATATTTACACTTTGTTATCATTGATTTAAGGGAAAACTCTACATATTAACATATATAGGAAAAATACTAACCATTCCCATATAAATAGACATGTATAAGAAAGTGAAACCATATATGTTACACAATTATTCATTATGTGCAATATAACGACAAATATACAGTTCTAGAAAATACAGCAGTAAAATGCTCACGGATAATTACGACAATAAAAACCTATAGTAGAATATACATGATTACAGTATCAGTGAAGTTCTATAATCAAATGTACTTAATCATATTAAGAAAAACATCTTCCCATAATAAGAATGCATAGACATTTTCATAATAAGTATCCAACACATGATTACATATTCATTCAAATAGTAAATTAAACAAACACATGGTAGACACTTATCTAGTATAAGTAAGCCATCAACTACATGCAGAGCTCTAACTTTCCTCCTAGATGTAGACTCTATCATTTATAAATCAGCAGTGGGTCACCCCTGAGCTAGGGTCTAAAGTCCACTTGGGCATGGAAAGCCTATCCAAGTAAGGTCTCTCAGCAACAACAATATTTCCATTTTGGGTGGAAAGTTTAACATCCAACCTATAGTCTCTCATTTCCAACATGCATGTCCCACCCCATGAAGTGTGCCTTCTCTTCTCAATATTCCTTTGGTTTCCCCACTTCCCTTCCATGGATTCAACAACAAGTCAGAGAGGAAGTCTCAGTTCCCTGTAGTTGTAGCTTGACACATTCGAAATAAAATTTTCAAAAATTCTCTCACTTGGAGAGACTGCCACAGGCCTGAAAACCTGCTTCTTAGATAACATTTCTCTTACCTTAAGATAAATGCATGCAGGCCTGAAAACCTAATTCTTCATCTTACTTTCCATCAAATCTCGCTTCAAGCGTCCTCCAACCAAAATGGAAAAATGGCAGCAATTACATATAGCAGTAACAGAGAATAGTAAGTGATGATGGAGAGCAAAATGCCCCTCTTGGAATGAATGCCTAAATATGAAAAAATGGACTAAGGTTTGCTATTTGTTTTTCATTCCCATGAAGTTCTACTTGTCATTTCTATAACTTCCCTTTTGAACCACTTAGTGATTCGTTCCCCTATTCCAAAGACTTAGGACAAAAATCATGTCCTTTCCTTTTTCCTTTGTTAGAAATATTTTATTAACATTTCCTTGGTTTAAGTCTCGTGGCTTATCTCTCTTCCTGTTCCTTTAGCCCCCTTTCCCATATAGTGGAGTTTATCCCCCCAAACTCTTTCTTTTCTGGATGGTCTGCAACAGTGATTCTATTTCATTAATTCAGAGTGAAAATACATAATACAGAAATAGGTGCATTAGCGCAAAAGTTCTCAGCTCACCAACCTAAGTGCACAATTGTAATTACATTTCAATTGGTGTTCAACCTATGGGTATTACAAAGAAAGGTTTTGTAATAATTAAGAAGAGAAGGGAGACTTCCCTTCCTTATCTAGGAAGGATTCAAGTATGTGATGAAAACCTCAAGAATAAGGATCATTTGAAAATTTCAAGGAATTTAAGGCATTGATTGAAAAGCAATGTCCTCAA
The DNA here is from genome assembly GCA_010110895.2 of Picea sitchensis. NCBI lineage: Eukaryota > Viridiplantae > Streptophyta > Pinopsida > Pinales > Pinaceae > Picea > Picea sitchensis. The sequence goes on from SNQJ01S0005211.1 coordinate 406,747, forward strand.
CATGTGAAATGTTTAGTATCAAACAATGGAGGAGAATATGTGAGAAAGGATTTTGAGAACCACTTGTCATGTTATGGTATATCTTGTAAGGAAGATATATATATATATATATATATATTGTCATGTTATGGTATATCTTGTAGGAAGATATATATATATATATATATATATATATATATATATATATATATATATATATATATCTTAATCTTATACACCCTGTTGTATGTTTTTAATCTTATACACCTCAGCATAATGGTGTTTTTGAAAGGAAAAATTGGAACTTTATCAAAATGACACAATGTTTTCTTTAGGCCAAAAGGATGTCGACTAAGTTTTGGGTAGAAATTGTTTACTACTCCAATTACCTTTGGAACATTATTCCAACTAAACATGTTTGGGATATCAGTCCTCGTGAGTAATGAAATGGTATAAAACCTTCAATGTGACACCTAAGAACTTTTGGATGCATAGAATGGTCTCATATTCTAGATGATAAGAGAAAGAAGATGGATGTAAAGTTCCATGATTTTGTTATGATGGTATACTCTAAATATTCAAAACCCTAAAGGTTATTTGATCTAGTCAAATAATAAATTACTTATGAGAGAGATGTTGTTCTTAGTGATAATACGTTAGGTATAACTCTATTTAATTCTAATTTTAGGTTGTTAATCATTGATCCACTAGAAATATTGAAGGTTTTTGGATCTACTAACTACTTCATAGATTTGTCAACTAGACATATGACTCATGCGCTAGAACCAAATTGTAATTGACCTTCCATAGCAAAGTCAACCACAATTTTTGGAACACCTAGTCATTCCAAATATAATAGTGATTTTGATGCAAGAAATCCCTCTAAAGGGGAATTTGTCTCCCCAAATGAGAAACTAAGGAAATTGATTTTGTTAGTGTGGATGTAGGAGATATAAATGATTCAAGGAAAATAAGAGAGTAGAAATGAAGTGGTATCATTTCTCTAATGACACATGTTCTAGAGGCATGTGATCTTGATACATATGCATATGCACATGGCCAAATAAATGGGATAATTCTATAGCTAATGAGTATCATTCCTTCATGAAGAATGAATCTTGGGACTTAGTCCCTTGACCATGAAAAAATAATGTGATGAAATGTCAATGGGTCTAAAAGACAACATTCAAATCTGAAGGTGTTGTTGAAAGGAATAAGGCTCACTTGGTAGTAAATGGATTTTGTCAACAAGAAGGCATCAAATACACTAAAACCTTGTCCCCTATAGCAAGGATGAGCTATCGTTGATTGATTATTATTTTCATTTCTCATTTTGGATGGGAGGTACATCAGATGGATTTCAATAATGATTTCTTACATGGTGATTTCATTGAAGAGGTTTATATGGAGGAATCCCCATGATTTGAAAATAATGGAAATGTTGTACGTTGACTAAAGAAATACCTTCAATATGGTTTTAAAAAATCACCCAAGGCATGGTATGAGAATATTGACCATTTTTTCCTCAATATTGGTTTCAAACATTATGAATAATATCATAGTGTCAATGTTTGACATATAAATGGTAATACCTTAATTGTTGTGTGATATGTTGACGATTTAGTCATTATTGGAAGTAGTGATAATTTAGTATTGGATTTGAAAAAACAACTAGCATATACTTTTGAAATGATTGACCTTGATCTATGGAATTTATTTTTGGGAATCCAAGTATTACAAATGGACGATGATATATTTATTTCTGAAGATAAATATGTGTTGAATCTATTAAAAAGGTTCAAAATGGAAGATTGTGAACCAAGTACTACACCTTATCACTTGGTGTAACATCCCCAACATCCAACTAGGCTATGCAACATAAAATGTTTGAAATGTATACAAAATTAAAACATATACACACAGAGCCTTTTGCATAAATTTATATATAAAACTTAAAACAGAAAAATACATTCTGTGAATGCACAGATTCATACAAAATAATAATAATAATACACATGTGGCACACACAGGAAAATCCCATAAAAATAAATGCATACGTAATAATGCAACATGTAATTTAACACACAATTGATACTTATCTTGGTAAAAATATCACCAACTGTGTGCAGACCTTCCACATTCCTCCCAGCCTTAGAACACACTGCTCAAAACTCTCAGCAGTGGGTCACCCCCGAGATGGGACTAAACTCCACCCAGGTAAAGAATTCCTAACCAGGTTGATGTATCTCAGACAATAGGAAAAACTCCGCCATAGCTGCCAACTCAAACTAACAACCTACAATCGCTCATTCCCCACATGTGTGTCCCACCCCAAGAAGTGTGCCCCTTCTCTGCTCAACAGTACTTTGGCTACCCCACTTCCTTTACGGGGCTTTAGCAATAGGTCGGACAAGAAGTCTCAGAGCCCTGTAGTTGCAGTTTGGCACCTTCAGGAAATCAATTCCCAACAATTTTGTCATCTAGAGAGAATTTATCATGGGCCTAACAACTCGCCTCTTTAATCTTCCACGGGCCTGACAACCTGCTTCTTCAATATAACTACTAAGTGAACCAAGTACAGGTATAGGTAATAGTACGAGTATGGGTGTTGGCCCTTAACCAAGTTTTGAAGTTACTTGGTCATATTTGACCATTTTTGGGACTTCGACAGCCTGTCGAAGATGGAGCGCTAAATGAAGGATAGATCATGGGATCTTGGCCCACTTTTGGACCCCCTTTTTGGGTTTTGGGACAATGTAATGGGAAATGGATGTCGACCCATGGGTTTACCCACATTTAGTCCCACTTTTGTAATGTATAAATAAACATCTAGGCATCTAGTAGAGGAAGATTGTATCTATGTGATGTAAGCTAAGTGCTAATAGACTATGTAAGTTCTATGTGCATGATTGTAGAAGGTTTACAGAGCTAAGTGTAAGTTGTTGTAGAAGTTATAGAAGGCTTTGTCCTGTAAGCGCAAGGAAGAAGGATCTAGCGAGTTGCGCAGATATTTTGTCCTATGCGAGGAAGGGTTTTTGGTGGCTTTATGCTTGTAACCGATTGGAGATGCTAATAAATAAGAAGAGTTGGTGGATGTAGCCCCAGGTAAGGGGGTGAACCACGTAAATCTATGTGTTATGCTTTGTTCTTTGACTTGATGTGTTGTCCCTGCTTTTGCAAAGTGCTTTGATATATTTAGATAGATCTACTTATGCTTGGTGCTTCATAGATATGTGTGAATGCTAGACCTGACATGTACAAATATGCTTAGTGTTGATCTACTGAATTTGATTTGTTTTGTTGTTGCTAAGTGCTAAAATACCTTAGATATAAGTAAACACTGTGATGCTCTGTGCTATCTGCGAAGTATAAAAAGGGTTGAATATTGATGAATAATCGATGATAAGTGTTATGTAAGTAATATAATCATAGATCTATGTCCCGACTAAGGTTGCAGACACCTGAGTCTTGAAACCACCCCTACCTCTACCTCGGGTGAGACTTCATCTACTTCGCAGGTGTTGTCGAAAGGGTTGGTAGTTAGGGTTTTGTTGGTGTGTTGATGTAGCGTTGAGCCCTGGGTCTGCCCCTGTGCCAACACATGGTTCCTTTGTCAGGATGTGAAACTATGATTGCTGGGAACTGAGGAAGAGGGAGATTTGTGCAAATATTCGTTCTGAAACTGTGGAATCTCAGTGCGAGGATCTGTGCCCTAGTGCACAATATTCCACTTGATTTGAAAATCTTTTTGCTAAAGAAAGAAGGCCGGATATAAAGAAAAGAAGCGAGATCTGAACACTTTGTGCTCTAAGAAAGGTAAAAGTGGAATTTTCTGAAGAAAAGAGGTCAGATCTGCAGAAAAAAGGTAAGATATGTAAGCTCTATGCTCTGATAAAGGTAAGAATAGTCAAAAGTTTTTAGATCTGTAAGATTTGTGCTCTACAAAAGTAAAATAAGTGAAATTTTTTGTTTCTAGAGTATGGATATAGGTATGTTTGATAGATTTGGTCCTAGCTTGAAAACTAGGGCTCTGATAGATGAAAGAAAGCTTGATATGAATAGATCTGATAAGTATAGTGATAGATGTGTTATACCTATGCATAGAAAGAATGTTTGGACTAACAAATGGATGCAAGATCCTAAAAAGAATTTTTTGCAGACTAGTTTCCATGATCCTAGTGCGCAGTACAGAAGAGGTTGGGGATCATTTAAAAGGAAGAGAGGATTAACCCTATGTTACAGTTTCAGAAGACCGAGACATCTTGCTAAGGAATGCCCTAGTGGAAGATCTAGTTGCTTATGTTGCAAATCTTTGGACCATGAAGTATTGGATTGCCCTAGAATGATTGCTAAACTTGAAATAATGAATCTGAGTGAAGAAAACCCTAAGGAAACTCCATAAATAGCTGAAACCTAGAAAGAATATGAGAAGGTATTACTACAAATGAAAGACACCTTGAACGACCACCAAAATTTTAGGTTATCAGAGATCTTTAAAGAAAAATAATGCATCGAAGTAAGAATAGGGGACTTCAACATTGACTTTGTTCTTGAAGAAGAAACACCAGTGAACATTATGCCAGAGAGAACTTGGGAAGCTATAGGAAGGTCTGCTATGATCCCTTCATTAAGAGGAATAGGGATATTCAGAGGAAAACTAGTGAACCTATGTGGAAGGCTCACTCAGATATCTATGAATGCTAATGGAACTTCGACAGAGGAAGATTTTGAGATTATCAAGTTTATTGAGGACAGCGCCCCATTTACTATGTTACTTGGAAAACCTTGGATTGAGAGAGATCAAGCTAAAAAAAAGGAAGAAGAAAAGGTTTTAGAACAGTAGAGACGAGAGTTAATAGATTTCATGACCAGAAGGATCACATAGTTGATTGAAGAACAAGAGAAAAAATCGAAGCTATTTGACACCCGGAGCCCAAATGTCAAAGTTGCAAGAGCACTAGAGGACTCACAAAAGATTGTAGTATATATCTCAAATATAGAAGTATTACCCCTAAGTCTTAGGAGAGAATCTCAGTAGAACGAAGTGACTATGTTCAAGGAAAATAAGAATCAGAATGGGAAGAGAATCACCGAGACGAAACTCACTGGAAAGAAGGCTAGGAAGCTAAGTAAAAAGAGAGCTAAGATCAATAGGCTACAAAATATTCTAGAGGGAACCTTGCAGAATGAAAAACTTGCAGAAATTGAACTTCACTGAGATATCAGACTAGCAACATAAGCCACTTTGTCGAGGCGAAGTAATATAGCCATTGGAAGCTGATATAACCATTTGATTGTCACTCCAAACGGGTCGAAAAGCATTGATGGTTCACCACTAGACCGTCAGACCGTGCCATAATGGACAAAACATGAGTTAATGATGCCTCATACCCATTGCAAGCAGATCGTTGCTAATTTTCTTAATTAATCCACTATGCCATGCACCGAGAATACTTTTTTCTAACTAAGAATTTGAGCCCATAGCCTGAGATTATTTTTCACTATGATCATCGCCTTGTTCCTGTACCCTCCATTGTAGTCTCTGAATTAATTTCACACCCGATCTAATTGACCCCGAGCTTGTATGTCGAACAAGATCAGTGTTGTAGAGAAAGTAGTTGAAGAAGTTTTGATTGACTTAATGACTGAGAGAGTCATGTCAGAGAGGGGGTTATCTTCTAGAGTCCAAGAATTGTCAATGAGAGGACTGCATGCCTTTCCTTCCACCACTCGCGTCAGTCCATCTCGACCGACCGATGAGAAAAAAAAAAAGCACAGAGACGACATTTCGAATGCCAGGCTTATTCTTCACATTCTGTCGGCTTACCTACCACCTCTTAGCAGCACCATCAACTGTGACAATGTCTGTCAAGACTTCGAGTATACTTTGATCACCGCGTACCTTCCGAAAGGGGTGCGCGCAGTTCATGCCGACCAATATAAGCTCGCAACATTGAATTTTAGTGACTTCAACCTTGGTGACCAGAAGGTTTACAGCATGCTCACCCCACACAAGTATCTAACCAGGACTAAAGGAAAGAATTCCAAGATCATCCCGCAGTCATGGACCCAGAACCTCACGCAGTCCACGCTACTCAACGTGATGACGATTCTGCACTTCAGATGACATCAAGAGGTGAATGCATGTGTAAAGTTATTGTTGTCGTGCTATCACGGTAGATACCTATGGATAAATCGATGCATCACTATGGATCTGACCTTGATCAATCGGATCACAGGCCTTAGTATGCAAGGCCCTGGCCCATAGTATTTCTACCCTGGAAAGACCTCAGACCGAGCATTAGCATAGAGAATTAAAGAAACTTATGGTGATGTCAAGAAGGGAACGTGAGGATACAAGGTAGCCCATATCTAGAGTGGCGCAACACGCCTTGCCTGTTGGTTGATCGCGAGCAAGCTAGTTCGTAAGAATAGACCAACTCAAGTGATCAGATTCGTGGTTGATCTCGCAGGGAAGTGCACAGAGGGACTACAGATGAACTGGGCGTAGTACCTTGTCAATCAACTAGAGATTGATTGCAGAGAAGCGCAAGACCAAGGGTATGAGTTCCACTTTAGTTGGCTTCTCATAATGATCGCTTTCATTTCCTAGGAGCTACCAGAAGGCACCACTTTCCCGGATATCGAACCCTTTGAACCACTGGCCATGAAGTTCTGTACACTGTGGTACTCCAGCAACATGAACAATTAGTGGCAGTCCAATGTTGTCTTCCATGCCTATTACAACCAGTTGAAGATCGCAATCCATTCTACACTGCGCATCACCCCGAACACACTTTACAGGTGTATACCCTTAATGAAATTCAACATGGACCGCCACTTCACCTATATTACAGCACACGCTGATGAGCATAAACAACAACTCCAATCATATTACAAGTTGACAGAAAATGACTTGGAGGAGATTACCAAGGAATGGTTGGCGGACCTCCTTGTTCCAGTGGACCCCACAGAGATGTCCGATGTGGATAGCCCTGAAACTATGCCGGACACACCTAGACCAAGCAATACGAAGAAATATGACAAACTACATGATGTCCATAGCACATCGACGAATACCACTTTGATCTCACCTAAGAATGGAGATGATGGTGGAGAGTTAGGTGGCACAGAAGTCAAGCAAAACAAAAGCAAATTTACTCTGCCTAGAGAGGAGGAGGATCCATCCAAGAAAAGGAAGGTTACCCCACCAAATCCTTCGTCCCAGAAGAAAGCTAAATCCACCAGGACTACGTTTAAGACTACCCTCACCCCAGACGACTTCGACTTTTTAGTCACTGCGTTGAATGATGCTTCACTAAAGATCATGGAAAAGTAAGAAGCGAATCAGGAGGAGGTATTTAGCCGAATCAAAGGTAAACTTCAAGAGGTGCAGCAGGCACTACAATTTAGCTGCGTAGTTTCTATTTCTCCCTTGACAAGTGGAACAGAATAACCAGGAGATGAGCCAGCCCAATTGCACCAGATCACTGATAAAGTTGAAGATCGCCTTCAACGAGCTTAGGAAGAGACAACACAAGCCACCCAATCTTTGTCGCATGTACAGGAAGATCTACTAGAACAACGTAGTAATGCAGAATGAGAAAAATTGGCTCTTCAAGCAAAGTGGGAGGAAGAGAAAGCAGCGATACATCAAGACAAGGAATAGTTTCTCGTAGAGAAACGCAAAGTACAGGAACAGGTTCAAAGAGCACTTCTCTCTATGACAGTCATCAAAATCAAAACAGAAGAACGAGTTCCATAGCATGTGGCACAACTGGAAGGAGTGATCTAGCAACTTCAGCAGTGCATTACAGACCTGGAACTTCGCACTGTGTCCAAGACTCCTCAAGAAATAAGAGATCTAAGAGAGGCAACTGCCCGCAATGCAGTTGACCAATTAAAATCCTTTGCCTTGGAATACAAGCAACTGAGCTCTAGAAGAGCTCAGATGTATGAAAACCTCACGGAAAATCCAGAGTTACAGGCGTTAGAATCGTAGCTCCAACACGCAAAGCAGCAGGTAGACACATTACAAGCGTAGTTGAAGGCCTTGTCACCAGTCGAGAGAATGAAGAGGTTTCCAAAGAAATGCATGGCCCAGTAGTAGCTACACACGCTTCAGAGCAAAGTAATGGAAGTCTCTCAATGACTTCAACCAGTGCAAGAAAAGGCATGCCAACTGTTCACCAAAGTTGAAAACCAAGGAGTAGAACTTGAACCGGTTGTGACTACAACAGAACAATGCCTAGAGGGACCAGTCCTTGATGCATTCATCCAAGAGTTCACTGAGGAAGAGGCAGTCACACTACATCAAGTTGAAGCAGCTCGAGCCAATCTTGAGGCATTTGAGGTGGAATTCCTCAGACCAGAGTAACTCGGGACGAGTCACAGGTGAGTGTTGGGGGCATGTTGGCCCTTGACCACGTTTTGAAGTTACTTCGTCATATTTTACCATTTTTGGGACTTTGACAGCCTGTCGAATATGGAGTGTCAGACAAAGCATAGATCACGGGATCTCAACCCACTTTTGGACCCCCTTTTTGGGTTTTGGGACAATGTAATGGGAAAGGGATGTCGGCCCATGGGTTTACTCACGTTTAGGCCCACTTTTGTAATGTATAAATAAACATCTAGGCATCTAGTAGAGGAAGATTATATCTATGTGATTTAAGCTAAGTGCTAATATACTATGTAAGTTCTTTGTGCATGACTGTATAAGGTTTACAAAGCTAAGTGCAAGTTGTTGTAGAAGTTATAGAAGGCTTTATGATGTAAGCGCAAGGAAGAAGGATCTAGCGAGCTGTGTAGATCTTCTGTCCTATGCGAGGAAGGGTTTTTTGTGGCTCTTTTCCTATAACCGATTGGAGACTCTAATAAAGAAGAAGAGTTGGTGGACGTAGCATCAGGGAAGGGGGTGAACTATGTAAATCTGTTTGTTATGCTTTGTGCTTTGACTTGATGTGTTGTCCCTACTTTTGAAAAGTGCTTTGATATATTTAGATAGATCTACTTATGCTTGGTGCTTCTTAGATATGTGTGAATGCTATATATGACATGTACAAATATGCTTAGTGTTGATCTACTGGATCTGATCTATTTTTTTGTTGCTAAGTGCTAAAATACCTTAGATCTAAGTAAACGTTGCAATGCTTTGTGCTATCTGCGAAGTAAAATAAGGGTTGAATATTGATGAATAATCGATGCTAAGTGTTCTGTAAGCAATATAATCACATATTTGTGTCCCAGCTAAGGTTGCAGAAACCTGATTCTTGCAACCACCCCTTCCTCTACCTCGGGTGAGACTTCATCTGCTTCACAGGTGTTGCTGAAAGGGTCGGTAGTTAGGGTTTTGTTGGTACGTTGTTGTAGCGTTGAACCCTGGGTATACCCCTCTGCCAACAATGGGTACAGGCACAAGTACAGTGACAAGAAAGTACAAAGGACAATTCAATGAGTGAGTGAATTATGATCGAATGATGGGAAAATGAACTAAGAACAAACTTTATTCATGCATGTTCCCAACTTGACACTTATCGTGTTGAGAACTACTTTGGCCCACTTGTCCCCATCCTTAGAACTTAGGATAAAATAAGTATCCATATTTTATACATTAAGGAATATTAATATAATATTCCTTTTTGGATTAAGATCCCTAGCTTAGCCCCTTATCCTTAACTTTTAGGCCCCTTTCCCTAACTAGTGAAGTTTAGTCCTCCATACTCTTTTATCGTGGTCGGTCTACATGAAACAATGTATTATATTAATGATAAGACATATACAAAAATAAGATCACTAGCCTTTAGCATCTATTCTCTTCGGCCTAACTCAACACATAAGCCTCCTATCTTATAATAACTGTCTCAAAAGCCTATAAAATACAACTTATACAAAAAGCCTCTCTGGCCTCAAAATCTTGTGCACTTAAGTTTGCTATGCGCGGTATCCTGGAATACGCACACTTCATCATTTTAGTGTGCAGTACATGTGTGCACTATACCATGGAATGTGCATGTAAAATTATATCAACTACTCACCAACTTAAGTACATTTGTATTTACATTTACAGTTGGGGTTTGGCCTAGGGATATTACATTCCCCTCCCCCTTATTTATGCACTGTCCTCAGTTCAATATATACACATATACAACCAAAATTTCAAAAATCCTCAAAAAGATGTGGGTATTATGCCTGCATAGCATCCTCATGCTCCCAAGTTGCATCTTCAAGACTGTACCAGGTCCATTGGACCTTTACCAACTCTATGGCTCAATTCTTGAGCTACTTGATATTTCAATCCAATATGCACATCAGATGCACTTGAAAGGTTCCTTCTTGCTCCACCTGAATCACATTCCAATCAATGACATGATTAGAATCAGGTATATACTTTTTGAGCAATGATGCATGGAATACATTATGAATAGGCATTGATGCAGGAAAGGAAATAATGTATGCTACAGGTCCAATCCTCTCTAGGATTTAAAATGGCACACAATAGATAGTTTCCAACTTTGAAAAATTTCCCAACTTCAGGGAACTTCTATTGACCTTTACTTTCAAGAATACATGGTCACCCACTTCAAATTCCTTGTGAGTTATGCCCTTATCAGCATAGATTTTCTTCCTTTCTTGAGCAGCCTTTAAATTTGCTTTATTTTCAACATTTTCTCTTCCATTTCCCTGAGTAATTCTGGCCCAAACACTGCTCTATCTGTTGGGTTGTCCCAACTTACCGGTTTGTTGCAACTTCTTCCATAAAGTGCCTCAAATGGGATCATCTTTAGAGATGATTGGTACCCATTGTTATAAGAAAACTCTACTAAGTGTAGGTAGTCTTCCCATTTTGATGGTTTATCCATCACATAAATTCTCAACATATCCTCAATCACTTGATTCACCCTATTTGGTTTTCCATCTGATTTTGGATGATAAGTTGTGCTAAAATTCAAATTTGTTCCAAATCCATTAAATAATCCTTTTCAAAAATTTGATGTAAATTTTGGATCTGTCAGACACAATTGTCTTGGGTATTCCATGTAATCGAGCAAATTCTCTCATATAAATATCAACAATGCTGGTTTCCTTGTGAGTGAGCTTTACTAAAACAAAATGGGAAGCTTTAGTAAGCTTATCCACCACTACCATAATAGAATCATGCATCTTGTTTGTTCTAGGTAGTTTGGTGATGAAATACATTGTTAGAACTTCCCATTTCCACTCAATAATGGGTAATCATTGTAGAAAACCTGTTAGGTGTCTATGCTCAATCTTTACCTTTTGACACTCCAAACATTTGGAAATAAAATCAACAACTTCTTTCTTCATGCATGGCCAATAATATTGGCTCTTGACAGCTGCAATAGTTTTTTGATAACCTAGGTGCCCAACATAAGGTACATTATGAATTTCTCTCAATATCATATTTTTCAATTCCTAAGAATTTGGTACATAAATTATGCCCCTGTACATGAGAATTTCATCATTTTCAAGCTTATAGTCTTCAATTTTCAATTTGAAAATATCTCACTATAATTTTGTTATTATTTCCATGTATTGCAAATATGACTTTGTAGCCTCTAAGATTTTCTCTTTTAAATCTGATTGGTACATGCTTATGGTTGTAGCATGCAACTCATGCACCCTTTTTCTAAGTGCACCAGCAACCTTGTTCTCTTTCCCTTTGATATGCTTTATATCAAAATCATATTCACTAAGAAATTCTAACCACCTGTTTTTCCTAGCATTTAGAGTTGGTTGTCCAAATAAATATTTCAGACCACTATGGTATGTCCTCAACTCGAACCTTTTCCCCATGAGGTAGTGTCTCCACATCTTCAAGGCATGCACTATGGCTGCCAACTCCAAATCATGAGTAGCATAGTTCTTTTCATTTTCCTTCAACTTCCTTGATTCATAGCATACAACATAGCCATTTTGACTGAGGACTCCATAAATATCTTCTTTACATGCATCAATGCATACAATGAATTCTTCATTTGGATCAACAATCCTTAATATTGGAGCACTTGTTAATAAATTCTTCAAGTGTTGGAAACTCTCTTCACAATCCAATGTGCACTGGAACTTCACACCCTTCTTTTGCAAGGAAGTGATTGGGTGTGCAATCTTTGAGAATCCTTCAATAAATATCCTATAGTATCCTACAAGTCCCATGAATGATATGACCTCTAACACATTATTTGGAACTTACCATCCTCTAATGGCCTCTATATTCTCAAGTTCCACTATTATCCTTTCCTCTGAAATGATATGTCCCAAATAATGAATTTTCTTCTGATAAAATGAGCACTTGCTCAATTTGGAATATAATTGATTCTCTCTTAATACTTGTAATACCAACCTCAAGTGTTTTTCATGCTCTTCCTTTGGATTATAATATATAACAATGTCATCTAAAAATACAATGACAAACTTATCTAAGTATTCTCTGAAAATACCATTCATTAAACACATGAAGACAACTAGTGCATTTTAACCCAAGTGGCACCACTGTGAACTCATAATGACCATACCTTGTTCTGAAAGTAGTCTTGTTGATGTCTTATTATTTAATTCTTACTTGATGATAACCTAACTTGAGATCAATCTTGGAGAATATTTTTTCATATTTCAACTGATCAAAGAGGTCATTGATCCTTGGAAAAGGATACTTATTCTTCACAGTTACCTTGTTCAACTGCTTAAATTCAATGAAAAGTCTCAATGTTCCATCCGTTTTCTTCACAAATAATACTAGATCACCCCAAGGTGACACACTTGGGCATATATATCCCTTCTTCAGAATCTATTCAAGTTGCATTTGCAATTTCTTCAATTCTGGTGTACTCATCTTGTAAGGGGTCTTAGATACTGGAGTTGCTCCATGCATCAAATTGATGGAGAAATCAATTTCTCTTTTAGGGGGTAATCATGTTATTTCTTTAAATACATTTTCAAACTATTTTAGGACTGCATAATCTTCAATATTTGGCACTCTATCCTTAGGTGTTTCTTCCATATGAGTTGCAAATATTTGACATCCTTTTCTATAACATTTCTTCAGCTCCAATGCTAAAATCTCTCTGACGATTACAACCCTGGGAATTCCATATACTATCCTTAGGTTCCCTTCCCCATCTAGGAAAGTAAATGCCTTGTTATGACATTCTAGGATAGCATGATGTTGGACCAACCAATCCATCCCAATTAGACAGTCATAGGAACCTAAAGGCAAGATGTTCAAATCTTCCCTGGTGTTCATCCCATTCATGTCCATAGGACATGACTTAACCATCTCATTAACTTTTCTTTTGGCTCTGGTAGCCAACTGCACCAACCAAGATTTTACATGCTTGCTTCTTGGAAAATGCAAACTTTCCACCATCTTAGGATCTATATAACTATGACTAGCTCCTAAATCAATTAAAATAGAAATGGTTTGGTTTTTTATAATACCTTCCACTTCAATCATATGTGATTGAAACTCTTCTTGCTTGTCGTCCAGGGCTGCATATATCCTTGGTACATTTCTTCCCATGTCCTCCACTATTTTAGCGTGTTGTACATTATGAGCAGTTCTCATTTTTTCACCTCTGTGAGGAAAATCTCTATACATATGATCTTCTTTACAACCCCAACATTTAATAGGTGGTTTCATTAGCCTTTTCCCCCATGTCCCAATCATTTTGGGTTCTATGGAAGTTGGTTTTCCCTGAGGACTATTTCTGAAGAATGGTGTCTTATTTCCCTTCTTCCTATGATCCATCTTGAATTTGTTCTTGTCTTCCCGAGATTTTTGGAAAGTTGGACTTTTTTTTGCTGATCATATAAGAATTTAGCTTTCCTCATGGTCTCCTCCAATGTTTTGGGATCATAATATTGTATTTTTTCACTAATGAATGTTGGAAATCCACTCAAATACCTATGAATCTTAATTGTCTCATACTTGATGAAAGAAACATACTCCATCAGTTCTAAAAACATTCTTTAATATTCATCAATGGTCATACTCCCAATATTGAGTTCAAAGAAATCTTTCATTTTCTTGTCATAGTACCTCTTAGTCAAGTATTTATTTTCAAAATACTTCTTCAATTCCCTCCAAGTGACATTTTTCTCTTTAATGTGTTGCACCTGCACAAGCTGATCCAAACACATCGATGCATTTCCCTTGAGTTGATAGATGGAAATTCTTCCTTTTGCATGAGAAGAATAATTATGCAATTGAAAATACTTTATCATGCCCAACAAACATTTCTCTGCATCTTCATCCTTCTTGTACTCACCATCAAATGTAGGAGGTTTGATTTTGTTCATTTCTCCTCGTAGCTCATCCACCCTACAGATATTATGCTTCCTAATAGGGGATGGACTTGATCTATTGTGTTCTCAACTATTGGAATGCCTCAAGGAATGATGGTGATGTCTGCTAACACTTCTTGTTCTTCGTTTCTCATCAAGAGACCCGTGACTGCCCGATTTTACTGAGCCACTCTCCTTATCCAATTTATTTTCTATTATGTTCAAGATATACATTAACTTCATGCTGAATTCCTCCCGCTGCTCCTTGGCTTTCATAAGCCTTTCATTATCATATTTATGGATTTGTACATCCTTTTTCAAATTTTTAATGGTCTCTACCATATTCATGTTTTCTTCCTTTCCTTCTCCATGTCCATTTGAGTTTGTTCCTTCAATGCCCATATGAACATATATCTATATTATCTCATCTTCATGACTGTAAGCCCCCTGTGTATCTTCCATCCTTCTGCACTCTGTGTTAATCTCATCTAGTTGTTTTTAAATCTGCAAAATGTGCAACCAACAAAACTTGTCAGGGTAACTGTTTCAACAATTTCATGAAAATATGAACCATTCTAGTTCAATAATATATCATACTTCTTTCTTGTTATTTTATGAGAAAACAAAATTGACTGCCTAGATCAATTTTCTGGGTGAATAATTATATTATATTATCCAATATCTTTCCAATGACTTCTCCCTTGATCAATTCCGAGTCTTGAGCTGAAAGTTATGGATATTTGAAAATTGTCCTTTAATTTTTTTGTTCACACTTCAACTTGGTGCAAATATGCACTATAATTATCCATTTTTTCACCTAATCCATTATATTTTTGGTAGGAGCTCAATTGGGTTTCCTCATATACATATTTTGGATAGTCATTCCAAGTTTCATCTCTTTCTGGGTTCTAAGCTGCTAGCTACAGCCTACTGCAGTTCTAGACCGATTAGTGTTTTTGGTCTGGAATGTTATAGGTACCTTCTTTTCCATATTAAACATTTTTAACATGCCTGGAATTTTAATTCATCTCTAGGAATGTTTTCTATGGTCCAATATCTTTCCATAGACTACTCTTGTGCCTCAATCTGAATCCATAGCAGAACGTTATGGCTCTTTTAAGTTAGTTGGGTCTTAAAATTTACCCTCCAATGTTTGTCATGTAACATTCTCATAAACTATTTGTTTGACGAATCGTTTACACCATTAGAAAGCTCTATCCGCACTCTTTCATTTGAGATGCGATGATTTATTGTACCTTGGTACACTTTATTCTTCGGGTTTTGAGTAGCTAAAAACGTTGTTTAGAGCCTCAAAAACGTGTTGCAAAATGATGACCTTCAAACAGTACAAAATGYCACATAAATTCACTGGTTTTATGTTGTTGTAGACCATCAAAACGAATTCTCACACACAAATTTGAAATATACACCCATATTTAGCATKTGCAACAACACCATAAGGTATCGCATCTATTGGCGCTCGACCAAGTTTTGGGAAACTTTGGTCAACTTTGACCCACTTTTGGACTTCGACACGTTGGTCGAAGAAGGAGCACCCAGGCGGAGCTGAGATCATGGATCTCACTAATTTTTAGGGTTAAGTGGACCCAGTAAAGGGTCCTCTAGGGTTTTTGTAACGAGTTTATGGGTTGTTGTCCCATGGGGTTTTCCCATGATTAGGCCTTATTGTAAGGGGTTGTAAAATATAAATAAAGACGAATGTATTGTAGAAGTAGCTAGAGAAGTCAATGTAGTTACATGTGGATAGAGTTGCTTTATGCAAAGGAATGTATGTGCGTTAAGAATTTGTGCTCAATAGAGAGTTGGCTCTATGCCTTGACCTATTTTTTTTTTTGGAAGGAGGATCTGGTGCTCAGTGCACATATCTCTTTTCTAGTGCGAAGATTGACTCTATGGATTAGTGCACAAGAGTGAATGAATGTAATATTTGGGTGAATAATAAAGAGGTGAAGCGGTTTGTGGACGTCGCCCCACCTTGGGGTGAACCATGTATATCTGGATTCTCATGTTTTTCTTTGTGCAATGTTATGTCTGTTATGTTTTTCTTAGTTCTTAGATTAGGATGTGTAATGGATATGTATGTGTTGCTTAAATTTTTTTCTTATGTTAAAATGCTAGATCTGATTCACAGTGCTAAGTGATAAGTTTTTAAGGTCCATAATATTTTGTTGTTACTACGCTAAATCTATCCTCGATTATGTTTTGCAATGTTAATAGGGTTAATAAACTAATGCATGTCACTTCCTAAGCGTTAACAGAATATTCTGCGAAGTGATTTTATCACAGATCTATGTCCCAGCCTGGTTACAGACACCTATGTCCTGTAACCCCCCCTTCTTCTACCTTGGGTGAGACTTCACCTTCTTCGCAGGCGTTTCTAAAAGGGTCGGTAGTTAGGGTTTTGATGGTGCATTTTTAAGCGTTTAACCCTGGGTCTTCCCCTGTGCCAACAAATGGTTCCATTGTCGGGACCTGAAACTGTGATTGTTGGGAAGTAAAGAAAAAGAGAAGCTTTGTGCATAGATCTACTGCTAAAGTGCACAATACTCTACTTGACTTGCGAAGCTTTGTGCCAAGAAATTAAGTTGATCTGAAGAAAAGAGGTAAAGATTTGTGCTTTGTCAAGAGAAAGATAAGTGATTTTTTTTTTTTTGAAAGCATGAACTTAAGTATCTTTAATAGATTATGTCCTAGTCTGAAGGTTAGGGCGTAGTTGAAATAAAGAGTTGATTTAAGTAAATTTAATGGAAATGAAGAAAGATATGTTATTCCTATGCATAGAAATATTTTTTTGACTAATAAGTGGATGCAGAACCCTAGAAAGAATTTTTGCAGATTGTAGGTCCACAACTATGATCCTAGGGTAAGTGCATAGTATAGAAAAGGTTGGGGAACATTTAAAACAAAATAGGATTGAATTTGTGTTATAATTGCAGAAGTCCGAGACATATTGCTAAGGAATTTCTTGAGGTAGGACCTATTTGTATTTGTTGTAAGGTTGTTGGTCATGAGGTTGAGGATTTTCCAAGGATTATTGCTAAAGTTGAAGGAATCAACATGAGACAAGAAAACTATGAATAAAGTCAAGAGACTAAGGGCATGATAGAGAGTCATAAATAGAAAGGAACAGAGGAAGTTTAGACTACGATATTACAGTTGAAAGAAATGATGGATGTTCATAAAGATGTCAATTTACCAAGAATCCTAAAAGAAAAGCAGTGCATAAGTGCAAGAATAGAAGACTTCGACATAAATTGTGTCTTGGATGAAGAAACACAAGTGAATATTATAACAGAAGAAAATTGGGGAATCTTGGGAAAGCCTAATGTGGTATCTTCGTTAGGAAGGATAGGCTTGTTTGAGGGAAAGATGATAACCTTATGTGGAAGAGTTACTAGTGTACCAATTATTGTTCATGGAACATCGACTGAAGAAGAATTTGAAGTCATTAGGTTTGTTGGGGACAGCGCCCCTTTCCCACTATTGCTAGGTAAAAATTGGATTGAGAAGGATCAAATCAGAAAGAAAGCAGAGGAAGAAGCTACAGAAAAGAAAAAGCAAGAATTAAGGTATTTCATAGCTAGGAAAATAGACCGACTAATAGCAGAACAAGAGGATAAGTTGAAGCAACAGAGAAAAGTAACAACACAAGAGGGACAGAAGGCAAGAGAATCAACTATCAAGGTTGAAAGAATGGAAGAAGGATTGAAGAACCTATCTATTCAAGAAAGAATTATGTCCACTCATGAAGTGTTAAGAAAGGGATATTAACTTTAGACCCTTTGAGGGCACCTTAACAGTGCGAAGCCACTACACTAGGGGAAGATAAGAATAAGAATGGAAAGAGGATTCCAAAAACAGTTAGAGAGACTCAGATCACAGGGAAGAAGGAAATGAAGCTCACTAAAAAGAAGGCCAAGTTATAAAATCTACAAGAAGTTATAGAAACTAGATGGAAGACTTCGCACACTGGAACCTCGCAGGAGGCAGGTTCATAGGATTTAAACCTCGCTGGAAGAGCAGGTCCCCATAGACTTGGAATTCACCTTGATGAAGTTAGGTTACCATTGGAGGCACCCCTACCATTAGAATGACACTCCAGAATGGTTAGAAAATGAATTTATGGGCTTATGGATCTCTTTTAGACGTTGAGACTGCACCATAACAGACAGATTTACATTGATGGAAGCATTTCCTATCCATTGGAAGATCCATCACAATACCCCTCTTATTTAACTCGTCAGTCATTGCATTGGGACCCCTTTTTTCTACACGTGATTGATTGAGCTAAGTAGAGAATTGTCCAAGTGTCAAACTATGCTATTTGGAACTAGACCTCGCCTGTCCATTTGTCTACTTCGCCTCTATTTGTCTATCCTACCTGTCTGTTAAAAGATAGAATGTTGGGCGTACCTAGAGAATTGGATAATTCTGTCAAGGAATTAATTAAGAAGCTAATGTCCAACAGACTGATATCTGAAGGTATCCAAGCATTGTCGACTAGGGGACTGCAGGATTCCCCTTCGACTGGATGTTGTTATGGCCATGTCAACCCTCCAACTAAGAAGGGAAGTAAGCACAATGGTGATATGGCTAACACAAAGCAGATCTCATCGATCCTACCTAAATATATTCCACCTTTGGCTAGCACTATTAACCGTGAAAGTATCCTTTGATATTTTGAGTAATCCATGTTCATTGTGTACATTCCAAAAGGAATTCTCATAGTCGGGACTCAATTAGGACAGATCTCATTGTTGAAGAACAATGACTTCAACTTAGGAGATCAGAAGAACTACGCCATGTTAGAACCCCACCGATACTTAAAAAATACAACTGGAGAGAAACCTCACCTCGTCTCATAGCCATGGATTAAGGGGTTGGGGCAGTCCACTGTATTGAATGTGATGAAGATCTCGCATGTTGGCTTTCACCAGGAGGTTAACGCTTGCATTAAACTCCTTATGTCGTGATATCATGGCGGATACTTATGGCTTGAAAGGAGGATTATTGTGGATCCAGTGATGATCCACCGGATCACAACTTTAAGTGTGAAGGGTCCTAACCCATATCATTTTTACCCAGGGAAGGCCTTAGGATGATCTTTGGCGCAGCGCATCAAAGTATCTTATGGATAGGTAGAGAAAGGAAAGTGAGGTTACAAGGTAGCCTCTATACAAGATGGAGAAGTGTGCCTTGCTTTCCAAATCCTTGTTGGAAAGATAGTAAGGAAGAACCACCCCACACATGTCACCAGGTTTGTAGTGGACCTCACAGGAAAGTGTGTGGAGGGCATGCAGATGAACTGGGCAAGCTACCTTGTCAACGAGCTAGAGAAGGATTGTCGCGAAGACCGAGACTTGGGATATGAATTCCATTACAGTTGGATGATCATTTTGATCACATTTGTCACTTGGAAAATCCCTGAAGGAGCCACCTTCCCAGATATCGAACCTATGGAGCCATTGGTCACTCGATTTTAAACCCTGTGGTATACCAATGACATGATGAAGTAGTGGCAGTCCAATGTCGTGTTTCATGTATATTATCAATAGTTAAAGGTCTCCATCAAATCATTCCCACGTATGACACCATGCACCCTACATCAGTACCAACCCATAGAAAATTTTTGCGTTGATCCCCATTCCATCTACATCACCGCGCGAAGATATGAGCACCAAGAAGAATTGCAGTCATACTACAAGCTGATGGATGAAGATATGGAGTAGTTTACAAAGGAATGGCCAGAGGAATTTGTTGTACCTATTGTCGATGCAGAATTATCCAACACTGACACCATAGGAAGCTCGATAGTCACACGAGTTGAACATGTTGGACAGTCCAGTGGGACAAAGAAGCAGAAAAAGTAGGTTGAAGTCCAGGACATAGAGAGTGATGAAGAGGACAACTCTTCTAGAGATAACGGGTCCAATTCGCTAGGAGGAGGATAAGATGAAGGAGAAGGATAGGGAGGAGGAGATGAAGTGCAAGGAGGAGGCAAAGCTACACCACCTGAAGATCCCCCTGTTGGGACAGTAACACTGAAAAAGAGGAAGGTTTCTCCGAAGAAACCTTCAACAAGGAAGAAAATGCACACCAATAAGCCACAGTTGGAGGCCACTCTCACTGAGGATGAAATCAATATAGTTCATGGAGCTATGGAGGATGCCTATGAAGACATATTGTAGAGATATGGAGAGAAGCAAGAGGATTTATATGGAAGGATTGAGAGGGAATTCAAGGAAGTGCAGCAAGTTGTTCGCTTGGTCCGCAGGGTACCTACTACGTCGTCTACACCTTCCTCGTCATAGACTACATAATTGGGGGATGAACCATCCCAATTTAGAAGGCTTGTGGATGCAATAGAAGATCGGTTCTAGAGAGTTCAAGAAGAGAAGGAGAAGGCTACAAAATTCTTGAAAAGGGAGAAAGACGAAGTCCTAGTACAATTACGAGTAGCGCAGGATAGTGTCGTTGCCCATGAAAGAGAGAAAGCAGAGCTTCGGGAGGAAAAATCCTAGCTACAAAGGGAAAAAGTGAAATTTCTTGCAAAGTGGACCATGGTCAAAGAAGCGATAAGTAAATCATGTCACTTTTGTTCCAGGCTTGGCGCAAGAGGAGAAAGAGCCACTCAAAGTTCAAATAGTGAAGCTCGTAGAGACCCTCCAACAGCTTTAGGCTAGCATAACAAAATTAGAGGCCCAAACATTGTCAAGCACCCCACAGAAGGTGCATGACCAGAGGGAGGAGACCGCTAAGTACACAGTAGAAAGACTAAGATGCCTCACCTCGGAATGTAAATAGTTAAGTGATAAAAGAACCCAGACATAGGAATGCCTCGTCGATGATCCATAGATAAGGAAGCTTGAAGCGCAATTACAGGAGGTGCAACAGCAAGGATTCTCATTGCAGGCGTAGATGAAGCTGCTCATAGTAGTGAAAAGAATGAAGAGATCCCAAAAGTAGTGCATAGTAAAGTATCAAATCACTGCCCTCCATGGTAAGGTGATGGAAGTAACCCAGAAGCTACAACCTGTGCAGGATGAAGCTTGCAAGTTGTTTGAAGAAATTGATGGACATGGCTCACAACTAGATCAAGTAGTTGCAGTAATAAAACAATACCTGGAAGGGCCTGTTACATTGCAGGTGATCGAGGAGCTCGCTGATTAGGAGGCTCAAGCAAAGCAACAAGTCAAGGTAGCTCACGTTAATCTCTAGGCTTTCGAAGCAACATTTTCCAGACCTGAGTGACTTGGGATGAGTCACAGGTGAGTGTTGGGGGCCTGTTGGCTCTCGACCAAGTTTTGGGAAAATTTGGTCAGCTTTGACCCACTTTTGGACTTCGACACTTTCGTCGAACAAGGAGTGCCCAAGAGGAGATGAGATCATGGATCTCACCGATTTTGAGGGTTAAGTGGACCTAGTAAAGGGTCCTCTAGGATTTTTGTAACGAGTTTATGGGATGTCAGCCCATGGGGTTTTCCCATGATTATGCCTTATTGTAAGGGGTTGTAAAACACAAATAAAGAAGAATGTATTGTAGAATTAGATAGAGAAGTGAATGTAGTTCTGTGTGGATAGAGTTTCTTTGTGCAAAGGAATGTATGTGCGTTAAGGCTTTGTGCTTGATAGAGAGTTGGCTCTATGCCTTGACCTAGTTTTGGAAGGAGGATCTAGTGCTCAGTGCGTATATCTCTTGTCTGGTACAAATCTTGAATCTGTGGCTTAGTGCAAAGGAGTGAATGAATGTAAGGTTCAGTTGAATAATAAAGAGGCGAAGCGGTTTTTGGACGTAGGCCCACCCTGGGGTGAACCACATATATCTGGAGTCTCATGGTTTTCTTTGTGCAATGTTATCTCTATTATGTTTTACTTAGTGCTTAGATTAGGATGTGTAATGGATATGTATGTGTTTCTTAAATTCTTTTCTTATGTTAAAATACTAGATTTGATTCACAGTATTAAGTGATAAGTGTTTAAGGTGCATAATCTTTTTTTGTTACTACGCTAGATCTATCTTTGATTATGTTCTGCGATGTTAATAGGGTTAATAAACTAATGCATGTCACTTCCTAAGCATTAACAGAATATTCTGTGAAGTGATTTTATCACATATATGTGTCCTAGATTGGTTACAGACACCTGCATCCTGTAACCCCCCTTCTTCTACCTCGGATGAGACTTCGCCTGCTTCGCAGGTGTTGCCGAAAGGGTTGGTAGTCGAGGTTTTGTTGGTGTGTTGTTAAGCGTTGAACCTTGGGTCTTCCCTTATGCCAAAATCATGCTTTGCACACCTATGACCAATGTGGATCACTTCTCTACCACACCAATATCTGGTGCGCATTACTTTTGTGTCATGCACCAATATCTACCGCATACAATTTTGGTTCATGCACTACTACCTGTTGCGAACAATTTTTGTGTCAAATGATAATATTTCATCCACATTTCACTCTATGCACTGCACCATGCCAAATTTTAGTAAGCTCCCACCATGCACCAGTACTCTATGTGCACCATTAATTAAACGGTCGCATGACAGGAATATTCATCATACATGCCTTGCATACCCACATTGCACGGGCACCAACAAAATTCATGTGCCCTCTGCCAATACTGTGCACACCATGCGTGCCAATATTATGTGTGCGTAGACCACGCACGCCAATATTACTCATGTGCCACCCAATCCGCACCGCACAGTGCTAAACATAGTGCACACATCCGCGCACTATTTTTTTCCGCGCTTCACTAATTCTGTTGCGTGCAACACCAAATTTAAGAGTGCACACCCATGCACCATTATTGTTTCGCGCATTATCACTCTACACCGAGAAACCCCAAATTTTAGTGCACACACCTGTGCAGCAATATTTTTCGTCCATTACCACTCTACATCGTGCAACGGCAAAATTTAAGTGTGCACATTCGTGCACCATTATTTTTCGTGCATTACCACTCTGCACCATGCAACGCAAAATTTAAGTGTGCACACCTGCGCACCGATATTTTCCTGTGCATCCCAAATTTTAGTGTGTGAAGCCGCACACCCTTATATTCCACACTTCACAAGCTTATCACTACGCATCATGCCTTTTTAGTGCACACAACTGCACAACTTCATTTTTATGAGCATCAATTCTTTGTGAATTACGCTACAGAGATTTGGGGATTTTTCCAAACATTTCCCAATTTTCACCATGGACATTTTTCATCTATGAAATTTTTTCAATTTCACTCCGATAACATCAATTCAACCTCTGCAACAACAAATCGCTATTGGTTGAGATTCCTGAAAGGAATATTTCCCAAACTCAATTCACAAATTGAGAATTTTAATCAACTAATCTCGCTCCATCTGTCATGGCTTCCCTATAACTTCAAATTCGACCAATTCCAAGTCTGAATTTTCTAGAATAGATATTAAATTAAGAATATCTCACCACTTGGCCAAATTTCTCAATTTTCCCATTAATTTAACAACAAAAATTGGGGCTTTTCCCAATTCCACGCAATTGCTTCTAATTTTTACCATCGATGTTTTGTAACTTGAGATTTTGAAACTTCAAAATCAATTCTCAGTGAAATTTCACTTCAATTCAACTTGTTCGTCCCATCCAGGCTTAGTGTTGAAAACATGAGCTCTAATACCATATTGTAACATCCCCAACATCCAACTGGGCTATGCCACATACAATTTTTTAACTGTATGCAAAATTAAAACATATACACACAAAAACTCTTGCAAAAATTTATATATATAACTTAAAATAGAAAAATACATTTTGTAAATGCACATTTTCATACAGAATAATAATAAGAATACAGATGCAGCACACACAGGAAAAACCCATAAAAATAAACGCATACATAATAATCCAACATGTAATTTAACACACAATTGACACTTATCTTGGTAAAAATATAACCAACTGCGTGCAGACCTTCCACTTTCCTCCCAGCCTTAGAACACACTTCTCAAAAATCTCAGTAGTGGGTCACCCCCGAGATGGGACTAAACTCCACCCAGGTAAAGGAATTCCTAACTAGGCTGATGTATCTCAGACAACAGAAAAAAATTCGTCACATGTGCCAACTCAAACTAACAGCCTACAGTCCCTCACTCCCCACATGCATGTCCCACCCTAGGAAGTACACCCCTTCTCTGCTCAACTGTCCTTCAGCTGCCCACTTCATGCTTGGGGCTTCAGCAACAGGTTGGATAGGAAGTCTCAGAGCCCTGTAGCTACAGTTTGGCTCCTTCAAGAAATCAATTCCCAACAATTCTCTCACCTAGAGCGAATTTCTCATGAGCCTGACAACCCACCTCTTCAATCTTCCACGGGAGAAACAACCCGCTTCTTCAATTAATATCCTAAGTGAACCAGGTACAAGTATAGGTACTGGTATAGGTATGGGTATGGGTACAAGTACAGTGAAAAGAAAGTACAGAGGACAACTAAATGAGTGAGTGAATCATGATCGAATGATGGGAAAATGAACTAAGTCCAAACTATATGTATGCATGTTCCCAACTTGACACTTGTCATGTTGAGAACTACTTTGGCCCTCTTATACCCATCCTTAGAACTTAGGATAAAATAATTATCCATACTTTATACTTTAAGGAATATTAATATAATATTCCTTTTTGGCTTAAGCTCCCTATCTTAGCCCCTTATCCTTAAATTTTAGGCCCCTTTCCCTAACTAGTGGAGTTTAGTCCGGCATACTCTTTTATCATGGTCGATCTACATGCCGCAATGTATTATATTAATGATAGGACATAAACAAAAATAGGCTCACTAACATTTATCATCTAGGCTCTCCGACCTAATTCAACACATAAGCCTCCTAGCTTATAATAACTGGCTCACCAGCCTATAAAACACAACATATACACAAAGGCTCTCTGGCCTCAAAATCGTGCACACTTAAGTTTGTTGTGTGTGGTATCCTAGAATGTGCACACTTCATCATTTTAGTGCGCAGTACATGTGCACACTATACCATGGAAGGTGCATGCAAATTATATCAATATCTCACCAGCTTAAGTACATTTGTATTTACATTTACAGTTGGGGTTCGGCCTAGAGGTATTACACTTGGGAATGAAGCTAACTAAAGGGTGTGATTATTTGAAATATGATGCTACTCTTTATAAGAAACTTGTTGGTGGTATTATTTATCTAACACATAGTCGACCTAAAATTTCATTCGTTATTAGTATGGTCTCTAGTTTGATGTATGATTCGAGGGAGAGCCACTTGAAGGCCACAAAGAGGTTTTTTCACTATATCAATATACTTATCATCTCAATGTAAGATATTGTAGTAACAATGTTAACCAATTAGTCAGCTTCGTCAACCTATATTGGGTTGGAGGTGGATATGATAAAATGTCTAATTCTAGCTATGTGTTTCATATGGACTCTAGACCCATACTTTGGTCTTGTAAAAATAATAAACTGTGTTCTCTTTCAATAATCGAATTCGAATATTGATCTACAGTTGACACTAGAATGGAGGTTGTGTGGCTTCACAATCTCCTGAGTGAATATGGATATCCATCAAGGAACAGACTGTAGTGTATTATGATAATCAAAGTGCAAAACAAGTAGTTGGAATATTGTTGGTCATAGTAAGATGAAGAATGTGAAGATTCATGTCCATTATTTGAGAAAATTGGTATAGGACAATGTTGTGTCTCTTGTTTATTGCAGGATGGATGATTAGATCATTGATATATTCACAAAACCTTTAGAAAAATATGAGTTTGTGAAATTTTAGGTTATTCTTTGGATTTAGGAAGCTTCAATTATGGGGGGTCATATAGAAAAAAATTAATTTTGTTTCCTAAATCTCTAGATAATTTTTTGGTATGGGTGTTATAACATTATTTATATCACACCTCTAGATCTTATGGAGACGGTTAATTGACAATTGAAGGTCAACTATGAGATTTGACTAAGAGTTCTACTGGTTGATCAATTGGAAAATTGATAGTTTGGTTAGGTTGGCCAAGGTAGGCTAGTGTTGCATAGGTCGAGCTAGAAAAGAAGTATTTCATTGTGTTCCCTACCTTATAAAACTTGACTATGTCTTCCCCACTTCAATGGAATTACTTACACTTTAGGGATATACATAAATGGTCTTATAGATCGATCTATCGTCAATTGTTTTATGTTCTTCTATGTATATTCATCTATACTTTCTTGTGCTTCAATGTTGTAATGGTGTCTTTAATTACTACCTTTTCCTGGAATATATAGCTCTTCAAATCTACTAATTGCCTAGTTCTCCAACAAGAGACAACATAACAAGTGAGGAAGATTTTGTAACAAAAGTTAAAGAATTAATGCTTCATAAGTGGAATAAAATCGATTCCTTTGAATTGGCTTAGTAGAGAGGAAGTTTCATAATCAAAGTGATCTAGAAGAGTGATTAAGATGAACAGGAGGATGTGAAAAAACACAAAATGAATATGGACATGACTGAGTTTTATGGAAGTTCAAACTTAGAATATTTACTAGAGTAGGTTAAATAAATGCACTAGTATTTTGAGTGCTATGATATTGAACATCCAAACAATGTTAAAATTTCATGTGGGAGATTGAGTAGATATGCATATGATTGGTGGAACAAACTGAATAGGTGTTGGATAATGAAATGGAACATAACACTATAGATAATCAAAGAGAAACAAGCTCTAAAAAATAGAGGTGGCATCTAAAGACACTGTTACAACACTTAAGAACAGAGTATTTTGATCAGACATCATAGTGCATATTGCACATCTTGATATACATAATCTATTGTGAAAAATATTTCATTCATCATATGATAACGACCCAAGGGGTCTTCTTTTATAGTCTTAAGATCCAACCAACTCCCACAGAATCCATAAGATATTTTCCACATACAATGACTGAAGTTTATACTTCATCCAACAAAAACTACTTTGACAAGTCCTCTCATGAGGATTGAACCTGACCAACTATCCATCCAAATCGTAGTCGAATGTAGGGTTGGTTGATCCACGGCCTGACTATCTTTGATTGTTGGTCAATTGTCTGACCAATGGGCATGTTGACTACTAGACTGACTATGTCCAATTGTAGGTCAACCTCTCGACCGACTGAACCCAGAAGATGTGTGATGAAACATTAATTCTTGATGTTCCAACACCCCCCCCCCCC
>SNQJ01S0005211.1:434298-475463 GCA_010110895.2 Picea sitchensis
ATCAACACATGGCTCAAAAGGTTTAGGAGGTGAAATTGTATCTCTGGAACACCCCCCCATAATTGCATCTTCCTGAAGCCCAAGCAAAGTGTGTAGATTGATAAATTTGGCTTCAACAAAAGGTTTGGTGAATATATTAGCAACTTGATATTCACTACAAAAATATTCAAGAGCAACAATGTCATCATGAACTAACTGTCACAAATAGTGAGCATGGAGCTCAACATGTTTCAACTTACTGTGAGAAACAATATTTTCATCAACTGGCACTTTTATTGTCACAGAGGATTGTAGTCGAGGTTTGAACATGAAATCTAATCTCACACAAAAGTTGATGAATCCAAACTGCTTCAATATATTCTTGAACAGCATCGTGATATTCATCTTCGTTAGTCGACAAAGAGACTACCTTATGTTTCTTGCATGACCATATTAGAGGTCCAATGTTATAGTGAAACACATACCCAGAAGTAGAATGTTAGTCATCTTCATTACCATCTTATTCGAAGTTGGTGAATTCGACCAGCGAATCTAAACTACGACAATATTTGATACCAAAGTGAGTGATACCCTTCAGATATTGAACGATGTGTTTAACTTATTTCCAATTCCTTTCTCTCGGATCCTATATGAACCAAGAAGCCACACTAACAAAAACAGAGATATCAGGTCAACTATGAGTAAGATAAATAAGATTCTTGACCAATTGTCGATAGAGTGTAGCATCGACATTGGGTGTTTGTTAAGTTTTAGTAAATTTCTCTCTATACTGAATAGGAGTGGCACAAATCTTGAAATCATCCATATTAAAATGTGTCAATATATCCATTACATATTTATATTGAGAAACAAATAAAATCCATTGCACAATGTTAATACTTGAAGACCCAAAAAAATAATGCAAAGTGCCAAGATATTTCATGTCAAAGGAGTCAAAAAGGTGGTTCTTCAATCTAAATATGAGAGAATTAGTATTGTCAGTAATGATTAATTCATCAACATATATAGCAACAATCAAGGTGTCTCTATTGGAGTGGAGAACATACAAGTTGTGATTAGATTCACATTGCTTGAAGCCTAGTTGAAGAAAGAAACTGTCAATTATTAGCATACCACTTGGGGAGCATGATTCAAACCATAAATCAAATTCTTGAGTCGACATACCAAATTGGAATCTATCACAAATCTAGGAGGTTGTTCCATGTAGATTTATTTAGATATATCTCCATGAATAAAGGCACTCTTTACATCCATATGATGAAGTTTCCATCCAAAATGGGTAGCAAGGGAAAGAATTAATCGAACGGATTTCATCTTGGCAACACAAGAAAAGGTATCAATGTAGTCGATGCCTTCTTGTTGAGAAAATAATTTCACGATGAGGTGTGCTTTATGTCACTCAAAAACACCATCAGAGGTCAATTTTCTCCTGTAGACCCATCGACACTTTACAATGTTATTTCCATGTGGTTAGGGAAATAATTCCTAGGTTTGATTCTTCAACAAGGAATCAATTTCATTTTTCATGGCCTACTCCCATTTGGTTCATCTTTTGGAATCAGAGTAGGTAATAGGATTAGAGGTTTCAAGGACACGATTCATGAGAGAAATGTTGGCATGTTTCTTCTAACTTTGGGTCTTTCGTCCGTAAGATGCATCTCCAGCAACTTCAATGGTCTTGGCATCCTAGTGAGGTATACAAGAGTTAGGTGAACTGGGGTTTACATTAGTATAATGATCAGAAGTCATAGTTTTTGTAGTCAGTAGACTAGTCAAAACAAAATATATTGGACTAGTCGACTTGGAGATCGAAATTCAAGTCGAAACAGACACAAGATTCGACAGACCAGTCAAAAGACTGAAGAGAGGATAAGGAGATCAAGTGTTTGAGATAGCATAAAAGGGAGCATCCTACAGCAATATAGAGGAAGAATTCAGTAACTTGACTCTGGAATACTTCTCATCAAACCAAATAGTATGTCAAATGATAATATGGAGTTGAATAGGATCAAAAAGTCGATAGGATTTCGAATCTTCAGAATATCCCATCATGATGAAATCATGACTCTTTGCATCCAATTTATTTCGACAATCATTAGGAAGGTGAGCCCAGGAAATGCATCCAAACACACGGAGGTGTACAATAGAGGGATTCTTCCCATACCATTATTCAATTAGAGTCATTGAAGGAAGAGCTCGAGTCAAGGTGCGATTGAGTAGATAATTTTCACAATACACAGCTTCAACCTAGAAGCGAGAAGGAAGATCTTTATCCTACATAAGACATCTAGACATTTCGACTAATGTCATATTCTTGCATTATGAAACTTCATTTTTTTTGGTGTATGAGGAACCGACCACTGCAATTCACTACCATATCGAAGTAGGTATTCTTCAAAGGGTCGATTGACATACTCACCACCATTGTTGGATCTCAAGAACTTAATTGTTCGACCACATTAATTTTCATCAAAGGCTTGGAATTCTTTGAACTTTTCAAAGAAAATAGTTTTATTCTTCAGGAAAAAGACCCATGTGAAGCAAGAGAAATCATCAATGAAATTCAATATGTACCTTGCATATGCCAGTGAAGGTAGGTTGATAAAACATACATCACTATGAACCAGTTCCAACATTTTTATGCTCAACATGTTTGTCCAGAGTCAAAAGGTGCTTGATGATGCTTCCCAAGTATGAAACCCTTACATACACCTTCAGGAGAAAACACCTTCATTAAACAAGCAACCATGTTCTGATTTTCTAGTTATTGCAGACTATGTAAATTCAGATGTTTGAATCGTTCATGCCAAATTTGAATTCTCTCATCAGTGTGAGAAATGAGTGAACATGGTTTCGATTCAAGTAGAATCGATTCACATAACTTGTATATATTGTATGTCGGGTCCAAAATCTCGTCAGCAACAATTACTTTCCTTTCTTCATATCCTGAACATAGAACCGATCTGGCCAAAATTCCACAATCTTATCGGTCTAAGTCAACTGAGAAATAGACAACAGACTGGCACTAAGATTTGGTACATGATAGACATAGACAATTTTACCATGTCGACAAGTTACATCACCCTGACCAGCAACATCCAAAGAAAAATCATCAGCAACATAGATTCTACTTTCTTCAACTTTATTCAATCTGGTGAATAAATTGGCATCCTTCACCATGTGATGAGTGCATTCGGATTCAAAAACCCATTCACTTTGTGTCATGTTAGACATCAAGGAATAAGAAATATGAACTTGGAAGGTAAAATTATCAACGAGTCAATGATAATTCGACACATCTCCTTCAAGTCTCTTAACCTTCTCCTCTAAATCGTCTCACTTCTTAAATAATTTATTCTCGATATGTCCAGTCTTTACATAATACCAACATGTTTTCTTCTTTTGATTTTGTTGTGATTGTCTCTAGGGTCCCTGAATAGTATATGCAGGTTTCTGTGCAGAAGCATCAGTCTAGACCTTATTCCTAGAATCTATCTTTCCCTTTCCCTTGAGAAAGTGGGCCTAGTGCTTACCACCAATATTTTCTTCTTCAAGAAACCTTTGTTAATTAGTAATCAAAAGTTCACAAAAAACTTCAAAGGAGTATTCCTTACCATCTTGTTTGTGTGTATTCCAGTTGGTGTGGAATGTCAATACGAACACAGTGAATGGTGTTCTCAAATTTATTAGGACCATCTCAATGAGTTTTCCATCCTTCTTCTTGTCAGTTTCTCCATAATCACTCAACTTCAACTAGAATTCTTTGACATGCGCTAAATATTCCTCCATTATTTCAAATGAATTAAGATCGATAAATATCAACTCTTTCTCTAAATGCATGACGTTGATTTTGTTGAATCAATCAAACAAGTTGTTTAGCTTCTTCCAGACCAGATGCGGGCAGTCAAGTCCACTGAGATGAAAATTAATTTCTCAAGCGATGCAGGTCATGATTACCCCTATATCCTCATCCTTATTTCCATCAACGGAAAATTTTGTCGAGGCATATGTTGGATCTGGAATGGAGACCTTGGTATACTTCCATATCCCCTTACTTGTCAACAAAGTATCCATATTTAGATCCCATACTACATAATTTGATATGTTCATAACAATAGGATCAATCTTTGAAGCCATCTTCGATATCTATAAATACTGGTTTGTTTCAATAAGTTTCAATCAACAAACCACCGGCCTAGAGTCGATTGTACAACAAATATCACTTATCAAGGTTTGCAAATAACAGGTCCAGGTTATCAAAACATCATCTCGGATACCATGTTGGATAAAGAAATGGAACAAAACATGAAACAAAGAACACATCTTTGCAAATAATCAAAGAGAAGCAAGTTCAAAAAAAAAAGAGGTGGCATCTAAAGACATTGTTACAACATTTAAGCATGGAGTATTTTGATCAGCACATCACAATGCATATTGCACATCTTGATCCACATGATTTATTGTGAAAAATACTACATTCTTCATATGGTAATGACCTAAGGGGCCTTCTTTTATAGACTCAATATACAACCGACTCCCACAGAATCTGGAAGATCGTGTCCACATACAACGGCTAATGGTTAGAATTGGTCCAAAAAAATATTCTTCGGAAATTCCACTCATCAGGACTAAACCCCGACTGACTATCCATCCAACTCATAGTCGAATGAATGGTTGGTCGATCCATGGCCTGACTATATTTGACTACTGGTCAATTATCTGACCGACAAACATGTCAACTACTTGACTGATTATTTCCAAATGTATTTCAACCTCTCAACCAACTGAACCCAAAAGATGTGTGATGAACCATCAATTATTGATGTTCCAACAATAGGGACATAAAGTGGAGAATAAAAAATAAGATCTAGAGTTGAGAATATGGTCAACGAATTGACATGTGAGTTTGTATATTCTAACTAGAGTTAGAAAGTAAAGAGAAGATTAGAGAAATCAAACCAGTAGAATAGATGTGGATAATATTATTTTTAAGAGTATTGTAAAATGGCCATGAGATTTGGTTTTGTAAGAGATAGTGAAAAAAAAAAATCATGAAGTTTGTGGATGGAATTATATTGTTCATTAAAAAAGTGTGTGTAAGTAAGATGTATGCCATAGAGAAGGTTTTTCAATTATCCTTGGAATCTAAGAAGTTGTTTATGAAGAAAGAGAGAAAGAAGAGAGAGATGAAAGAAAAAATATTCTCCCAGTTGATGTTGAAAAGAATGATTAAAATGAGAGTTGCATGCATAAAATTAAAATAATGCAAGTGAATAATATGTCTGGGAAAGAATAGGCATATGAGGTGTAAGAAGGTGAGAGTATCGAGCAAGGAATTTCTCTCCAAGATGTTGTGGAGAATGAGAAAATTTTATGTGAGGTGCATGTTGTTGATACTATGTCAAAATATAGTAAAAAAGGATTTATAATAGAATACTACATTGATAAGAGTGTTTTAAGTGTCATATCTAGAAATAGAATCTCACGCAATAAATCCAAGAACAATATAGAATAAATCCACCTTTATTAATATGAAACACTTAGGTAGCGCACCACCTTACAATTGATCATTTTATCGAAGGAATCCACTCATGTTCACTTGCATATTCAATGGGACAACCTCTTAATGAGATATGATCCAAACACAATACTCTTCAATCATTCTCATTACATTTGTTACATCTCTTTATATAATACTACCTACCACATAAGAACATTCTATAGAAGGAACCTTCTAGTAGGTGGAACATTCTAGTAATCCTTCTCACATTTATTGTGTTCACACTAGGCCTTATTTACTAAAAGTAGCCTCAATACATAACAATACATAATAAACTCTTTATTATTATTCCCCTTGGGTACCTCCCTAGGTACCCCATATTATCCCCCTAGCTATGCTAAATTCCATTCCCCTTAGAAAAGTGCCATCCTCAATGCTTGTAATGAGGAAGTACAACCATATACCATGGTCCCATAAATAAGTGTGGATCGTAGGGCTGATGTATGCTAGAGAAATAGCGTCCCATGTAGAAGTTCTAGCCACCACGTTGAAGTATTCTAACCTCCATTGTAAACTTGGGTCCCATTTCCAAGTGCTCATATGAACTCGCCTTTGAAGATATCGAGACTCTATAGCCATCTTAAAATGGTGCTCCAAATGTCTACATTGGTCACGTGGATCCAAATATGTAGATCCATCCTTATCCAAAAGATAATCCACATAACACACTAGTATGGGAGAGTGATAAAACTAAAAAATAGTATGCACAAAATCCTCTTAACATCTCTCCATGATATTCTCTACATAAGGTGGAGTAGAGTCATCAAATAGAAGATGAAAATAGTTATCATCCAAAAAATGACAACATACCAAGTATACATTTCTTGATGATATTATTTTGTGATGTAAGGGTATATGGTACTCATAATATAACTATCCTTCCATTTAGCTATTCTCTCTTTAACATTTTGAATATCTTTTTTTATGCCCATGAGGGTTTCAATATCTCATAGAGTGTTTTTTAGGCCCATAAGGGTTTCAATATCTCAGAGAGTGTTGTTTAGGCCCATGAGGATTTGAGAGAAAAAAAATTCATAATTTGTAGCACACATCATATCCATTGGAATCACCACAAATAATATACCAAAATAAATATATTAAAATCCTATATCCAATGGCATTGATCTGGAAGAAATATGAGCTCCCTATCAAAAGTTATGAACTCTGCAGTCTCACGGTCATCACAAAAAAACCTTGGAAATTTGTTGATTTTAAATTAGTGATATATTCACTTACAAAGGGCTAATTCAAATGATTATTTTTTAATTGGTGTTTTTTTCTAAGAGGAAATCAAATATACAAATTTTTTTAGAAATTGCTATACAAATTCTATAGAAACTTACAAATTATGTGGTCATCCTCGAAAAAACCCTAAAATTTTGATAATTTTAAATCAACTAAATTCGTTGTTATCCAAGAGGAATTCATATATACAACTAGTTTCTTCAAATTCTTCTCATAAATCTATAGGAATTGATCTCATTGTTGTGGCCCTATTTTTTCTTATTCTTTTGAAAACCTGCAAAATAGAAAAAAAAATCCCCCTTTTCTTGGTTGAATAAAGATTTATGATACCAATTGTTAAATGCCTGAGATCTAAAAATAAAATCACATACAATATATCCAAGAATAAGATAAGAATGATCCACACTTTATTAATATAAAACCCTTAAGGTAGGGAAACACCTTATAGTTGATCCTTTTATGGAAGTAATCCACTCATGTTCACTTACCTCTTTGAAGGGGAAACCTCCTAATGAGCTACACTCCAAATACAATACTCATCAACCATGCCTATTACATTTCTTACACCTCTTTATATAATACTACCCAACACCTTAGAACATTCTAGAGAATGAACCTTCTAGTAGGTGGAACATTCTAGTAAGCCTTCTCACATTTAAAGTGTTCGCACTTGGCCTTAATTACTAAAAGTGGCCTCCATACATAAAAACACATAATAACCTCTCTATTATTATTCCCCTTGGGTACCTCCCTAAGTACCCCATATTATCCCCCTAGCTACTCTACAGTTACCCTACCTCAAGGGTTCTCTCTAATTATTGTGTTCATTCTTGTGTTTGTATTATTTCGTTTATTGTTCAATTTCAAGGTTTCTCTTATGTTATGCTTTCATATTTATTTAATTACATAAAATTTGGTATCATACATCTTTCTTGGGCCAAAAAAGGGATTTTTTTTCTTTTTTTGCATATTTTTTTAGGGAAAAAAAGGGCGGAACACATTAATTTCTAAAACTTTATGAGTAGAATTTCAATAATCACTTATATATTTTAGTTCCTCTTAGCAAACAAAACCAATTTAAAAAAAAAAAATCGCCCAAAATGGAGTCCAAGAAGTGGAGATATTGTTGATTTAAAATCAGCAATTTTAGAGCTTTTCTGAGGACAACCACATGATTTGCATTTCATATATATTTTGATAGAGTTCTCATATTTCAGTCAAACTAATCCCAGTAGATGCAAAGTGGCCATAGAATTTCACAATTGTGGTCATAATAGCTAATCAAATAAGTATAACATAATTTATGAACAATTTAATTTAGCCACCTCAAGAATCACCATTGAAAATTAAGTTATTTTTATAAACCTTGGATTTTGTTGAATATTTCATCCAAGATTTGTTTTATATATGGTGGCCCTAGTATTGAAGAATACATAAAATTGATCAAGTATAACTAACCATTATCTTGGATAATGACCCAATCATATGGACTTAACAATGTAGAAACTGTTTCACTTTCAGATGAAGAATACAATCAAGTAATTTTAGACAAGTGGTCTAAGTTGTGAAGAAGGATAAACATAGCCCTAGGATTTTATTTTCATGTGGAAAATATATATTACAATTTTATAGAAGTATTCAACAAGAGAAGGTCGATGTTTTTATCAACCCTAGTTTCCAGCATAGTCTCATCAATATTAAATTGGCTAAAACATTGCAAGTTCCTACAAAGAATAGTCAAAGCATACAAATTGAGGGTAAGAATGTTCAATTTTTTAAAGATTTTAATCTTACCATGGATAAATATGTGTTGCGTTCTAATTTTCATGCTATAGATATGAATGATGTGCATGTTATTATTGGATATCCTTGGATGGAATCAAGTGGTACGGTTAATATTAATGGATAAAAGAAGTTTATAAAATTTGGTACTAGAAAAATAAAATCACATTGTAGGATATGTCTTTTATTAAGAAAGAAAGGCCCACGGGGGTACCTAAAGAATTTGTTGCATGGAAAATAATTGCAAAGTCCAAGGTTGTGTTAGAAGTAGAGTCTCCATAATCATATGAAGAAAATCCCCAGGAAGGGCATACAAAGGAATCCAAGGAGATAAATGACTCAAAGGCACACCATGTTGAAGAGTCCAAGCCAAAAACAATTGTGAGCTAAGGTTTATGTATATCACCACCCACACCACCTAGAAAAGAAAAATTCATCAAGGCAAGGGAGTGAGAATCAACAAACTTATGGACCAAATGGGAACTAGAAAGGTAATTGCTTGAGAGGGGCATGGAGGAATAACAACACTGCATGGAGATTTCATAGTAGCACAACAAGGAGTACTTAGAATTCATATCAAGTTAGCAAGGAGGTAGTTAAATTCCATGTTCACATTTCATTAGGATGGATGGATGCTCATACTTAGTATCAACTAGCTACATTGCTTATTTGATCATATTATATGGATTCTTCCTATGTTTCAAGGATGAAATATGTGAAGGGGGATGGAATCCAATGTACTTAAGGGGTTAATATGGGGTACCTAGGGAGGTACCCAAGGGGAATAATAATATTTTGGTAGTTATGTATTTAGGCCATTTCTAGTAAATAAGGCCCATGTAGTAGTGTAAATGAAATGAATGTAAGAAGGCTTACTAGAAGGTTATTCCTACTAGAAATTTATTTCTCTAGAATGTTCCTAAGTGATAGATAATATTATATAAAGAATTATATGTAATGTAACGGGATAGGGAGAAGACTATTTTGATTGAAGAAAGCATCATTTCTTGTGGAGTGTTTTCTTCCTTAAGGAATAATACATGGTTTTACCCTACGTCAAGGGTTCTCTCTAATTATTGTGTGTGTTTGTGTGTGTGTGTGTGTGTGTGATTTGGTTTATTGTTTAAGTTAAGGATTTATCTTATGTTATACTTTCATATCTATTGATTTACATAACAATGTGGGTCCTTTCCATATCCAAGGCTTGGCCTCACCTTCAAGGCAATGACTTTGACAATTTATCTTACAACTTCTAACATGTGTGACCAACCCACTTCTCCCAAATGGGTGAAGTGGTATGTATACCAAAAACTTAACACTCACACACATAACTATGAATGAAATTATATTCATAAGAAGGATTTTAAGCGATTCTCAACATGTTCTTTCTTCTCATAGAAAATAAACCATTCCTTGAACATTGGACATAGATCCAAAGGTGTGGTGTTACTACTATAAGGTTGACACCCACCATTGATACGGAATATTTCCCCAGCGGATAGGTGAAATCTCTCGTGGATTATAGGCCCCTATACCAAGATAGAAACACTAAAAATGGACACAAACATCCCTTTGAATTAATTTTAACCAATCAGAGAGAGAGGGAGAAAGTGTGTGATGCACCTTGTTTTGAAGTTTTTCCTCGTTGATTCCAATCCAAGATTGATCTCAAAACTCTCTAAACAGAATTGATACCTGCAATGGACAACAAAGAGAAAAAAATATCTCCTAATCTAGTGGACTAGATAAAGCAAATTCATCTACAAATATTGAAGGAACAATAGACAAGCACATGCAAGAATACACAAGCTTGAAGGAAATACACCAAGTATATTTAAATGAGAACCCAAATATAATACTTAAAAACCATGGATGATGATGCAGCCTCTCCAATATCTCCTCATCCAACCCTTGTACAAATGTACCAAGATCATAGGTTTGATACCTGAAAGATTCCTCCTAAGATCATAGGTTTGATATGCTCCAATCCTTCTCCTTTCACCTTGGAAAGCCCTCAATATATAGGCTTGAGAGGCACAACTACCATGAGAAAATTTGGGATATATTTGAGGATATGTATCCTTTATTCTTGGATCATATCCTAAATTGAATCCCAAGCATGGGGGTCAAACACAACTAACCTAATCTGAAGGAGATAGCCCATAGAATAAGGTGGGGGATATCCCCCTTTTCTCTCAACAAGATTGGCTCTCCCACTTAGTGAGAGACAAGGTGACACCATAGAAATGGTGCTCCCCTATAGTGGTAGAGGGATTTCCATGTGTGCACCATTAGTATGGATACGGGGCGCTACCCTTCATAAATGCTCAAAAAGGGATCAAATTTTCCAAGGAAAAAGTGTGTTTTGACCTAGAAATGATGGTTTTCCTCCTCCCATGTGACTTAGGGGTCATGAAAAAAGAATTTAATAGTTTCAAGGATAGGATACACCTGAAAAATTGAATGTGACACGTGTGATAGTGAATGTGACACTTAACAAGGTGTATACGTCACTTTGTGACACTTTGCAACACTTAGGGTGCATAACTCAAGTGTGACATTTTGATGTGTAACAGATGCCCCCTAAAGTGTGTGGTCAAAAGAGAAATTGATGGTCAAAACACTTTACAAATTATTCAATGCAAGGGTGTTGGAGTCATAGAACCTAGGAGAAGCTGCAAACAATCATCAAACAATATTAATATATGTTCCATTTCCGAGGCAGGCATACCTATTCTCGGAATACAAGATGACTCAAAGCATGGACGCCAACTAATACACAGTGGATCCATGAAAATACTAACTAAGGATATGACCACCAAAAATAAAAGGTGTATCCATACCTCCATGACATGGACTAATCGTAGCCACAAAACATACACAGTGGAGCTACGAGATGACAAAACATAGCCACGAATCAATACAATGTGGATCTATGTGACAATATATATATATATCAATAATATTTCCAACAAAATGATTGTACTGAAAAATTTTACATGCTCAAATGATCTCCATTGCATCTTGGGAAAAGAATATAATAGAGTGAATGCCCAACCCAAGGTCTTTGTCCTGATCCCGATGTTGTACGAATCTATCCATGTGAATAAATGATTTGATGTCAAACATGGTAGAAACCACTTGATTATCGGTCATTGATGTAAATTGTTAACAAGTGCGAGGGAAATCATTAATGATGTCAATGAATCCCAAGTTACCCTAGTGCATTCTAGCGAATGTGAATAAATGAGTCAAGGTCGAACATTCGTGGAATCACCCGATCAAGGTTAATTGATGTAAACTCATTGTCAAAAGAAAGGAGGCCTTCCATTGAGGCATGCAGGTCTCAAGATACTAACTAGTTTCTAAGTCTAATTCCTGGATAATGCGTTGAATTTGACAGGAAAATACTCGTCGAAGGAGGGCCATGATGTATCCCCCATTATCGACATGAAACTGACACAAGAAAGTGATGTGAGATGGTGGATCGAATCAGTATGCACTGAAATAGGAAATGGAAATTGGTAATATTGCAGATGGATGGTTTGAAGTGAAACTTCCCTTGAACATTATGAAACATGACAACTCACTTGGAAACATTGACTTGACGAGTACCAAGAACTTAATGTGACGAAAACAAGAGCACTATTCGACTAGACGAAAAAGTATGACGACGCATGGAATTGGTATGACTCAGAAACAAGCATATTACCCAACTATACAACATAATATAGACAAGTGCCATGTTCAAGGGTGACAACAACTGCCATAAATGATAAGAAACTTGACCCACTTCCTTCAATTTTCCCCCACCCAGATAGATGAGTACATATTTATTTTTTAATGAGCTTGGGGAGGATAACAAATGCTCGGTATAGCTCATCCTTCAGACAATTTCCTTGATATATGTTTAATGAACCCGAGGAAGGAGGGGTTTGGTCCCATATGGGTCCTAGATATTGGACTCAAATAGTGTTACAAGGAAAATCACTCTATGGCATGGGGTAAACCACAATAGATGGAAATAAGTGCATAAATCAACTCTAATCTCAAGTATGTTATATGAACAAACATGTTAACAAGACAAGATAACGATCCTACCTCATCCAAACGATCGATGAATTCCATCGTTCAACACTCAAATCAAATCTATACACCTGCAAATTGCCCTCAAAAACCAATACACGCAAGCATATGGTGATAATATATAAATTTAGCACATATAATAGCATAATCCATCAATATTCATAACAAATACTCCCATGGAATAACAATTCAAATATTTGCAAGAAACATTAATTGGATGGAAAAGAGTATTATATTAAAATTAATTGGATGAGAAAAGAGTATTATATTAAAATATGAACAACAGAAGTGTATGAATGATGATGTGCCAGAATATACCATTGAGTTATGTACATTTCTATTGAAAATTTCAAAAGTTAATAAAAAAGGTGGGACAGTTTTGCGAGTATTAACAACAGAACTTTGCTGATTTTTTGTCGTTGTCCCTGAAAATACTTTATCTACATTTGATAAAGTTTTTTCAGTGAGGTCTCTTTTATCTAAGGGTTCGGGCGTTGTTTTAGTAGGGACCTTTTGAGCTGTTTTAGGACTGATTTTTGCAATTTTCATGTTGTTCAGATTGTTGTTTTTGCTATTTTTTGCAATGTTTTGAAGCATTTTTTGCAGCAGCAAGGGAAACTTTAAAAGTTCATAAACAAAAATATTATCTCTAAGTTTCTTTAGGTCTTCAATCAAATCATATTCTAAACTTGGGGCTACTAAATTCTGTTTTGTTTCATCCTGTATAAATGTTTCTAAGGCACATTAGCAACTATTTCGGAAGAGGGTTTACTCTGAGTTTTTCTTCTAGTATTATAAGGATGGACAGATTCAAAATTGGCTCGAAAAATACTGTCAGAAAAATGTCCAAAGATATTGGGAGATGATTATTCTTCTTCGGTTGTTTCCTCTTCAACCACATCTTCAGAATTCTTAGGGGGAACTAAGTTATCATGTGCTTCGAGGATAGTCTGTATAGCGTATTCTAAGCTTTCAAAATTCAAACCTTCAGGGGTTGGGTTTGGTCGGTTTGAGGGAAAAGGTTTTCTAAAAGGAGGTTTGTAAGTTCCTTTGATTGAAGATGCTTCCTCAGATGATCTCCTCAAGTCTACGACTTGATTTGATAATTTCTGGATGACCTTTTGTAAACTTTCCAAATATGAGGTTTCTGATTGAGTTTTGATTTGGGGAGGTCTAGGAAGAATTTCTATTTTCTTCTTAGAAGACGGGGTTATCTCTGTCTCATTACTAAGATTATATTTTAGGCTCAAAATATCTTTCTCGATTTGTCTTGACTCCTCGAAGGCTTCCAATAACATTGTCTTCTTAGACCTTTTAACCCAGATTGCTACATTCTGGTGTAGAGCTTTGGTGTAATATGCGACAATGAGATTTTTTGTGGGCATTGAATCAACGGGAATTTGATTTTTTAATGTAAGGAACCTTTGGTTAAAATCTTTTACTTTCTCCTTGGGATTCATCTTTAAGCTAGAGAGTTCCATGACTAATACTTCGAGAGATTTTTCATCTCTGAACTTCTCTAGGAAACAGGACTCGAATTTGTCCCACGATACAATGGTGTGAGGTTGTTGGGAGAAATACCATGTAGAGGCATTGCCTTCAAACGTGTAAGGAAAAAGTCTACATACTACATCTTCATGTTCTACATTTTGGAGTCTAATGGATAACATGATTTTTTTTATGTGATCTTCGGTGATTTGTTTAGAATTAGGATTGAACTTAGGTAACCATTTCTCTGGGTGTTTTGGTAAAGGGTGTTGGGGTCTAGGTATGGCCACAACATCTTGATAGAGCCAAGGTCTTGTGGGATTGTTTTGATTTTCCATGGGTGTAGGTGGTGTCAAAGGCTGAGATGGTTTAGATGACACACTACCTTTATCAGAGGATTCTCCTCCTGAAGAGGAAGGTGATGAATGAGGTGTTGAAGGTGGAATACCGGATCCTCCGACTGCAAGAGTAGGGGTAGGATCAGGATCTGTGGGATTTAGGAGCAGACCAATGCCTTCAAGTTGCTCTCTGATATCAGAGAAATATAGAGGTTGATTCATTGGCCGACCAGGTTGTTTGATACAGACCAAAGCACCATGTGTCCTTAAAAGTGATTGGCGAACAA
The DNA here is from genome assembly GCA_010110895.2 of Picea sitchensis. Classification (NCBI taxonomy): domain Eukaryota; kingdom Viridiplantae; phylum Streptophyta; class Pinopsida; order Pinales; family Pinaceae; genus Picea; species Picea sitchensis. Next base: position 449,085 of record SNQJ01S0005211.1, read on the forward strand.
TTTCTTGTACGTCGGACCCTTCAGGGTTTGGTGTTACTAGCTCAATTGTAATCTGGGGATTTTCATTTGAGGTAGTTTTTGTTCAAGATGTAACGTTGTTTTCAGAATGACTCCTTGTTACTATAGGGGAGTGAGTGTGTGGGGGAGGAGTCTTGCAACTTCCACATGCCATCAATTGTATTCATGCCCTCCTTCTAGCGCCATTGGTTGACGGGCGAAAATGACCATCCGTCAATTGGAAGAACGAGTCAGGTCTGGGGTTGTCTAAATAACCCAAGCCATTTGGTGTAACTCATTCTAATGATTTTAATGGCTCCGTTTGCCAATCTAAGGGTTCTAAAGAAACAAATAAAAGAAATTAAATAAATAACTAATTACAAATTACTATATATAAATATGTACATGCGTAACTATTGTAGGTATATTTAAATAGAAGATATACTTATACTTTTTATATACATGATATACACACTGCAAGTTTTAATCTAAATTACGAAAATCAATGTGAAAAATGACTTCTTTGAAGAAGCAGATAAAGAAAGCACATAAAAATATTTTTGGTTTTTTCTTTATAAATCTTAAATTAATAAAAGAAAATGCTATGAAACAGAAACATATGGATAGTCAAAAGCCAAACCATACATTCAAATTTTAGTGATAAACAAATAACAAAAAAATATAAATGAGCTAACCTATTAGCAAACTAATGATATGCATCCAAACATCTATACGATCAGAGAACATCTAACCACCTTGTCCAGACTCCAGGAGGGAAACCTACAATGAACCTTAAATCTGTTCTGAATAAATGTTGAACAATTGTGTTGGCAGTTGAGTTTTAATAACAGAAAGAGTGATACAAATAGTTACTGTGATCTTATGATTGCAAGAAATTAAATTAAGAAAAATCTGATAGCAATAACATTTCATTTAATCTTTCAACAAAAATTAAGGAGAAATCCTGTCATTGAAGTTGAATAGATGATCACACGGTTAATATCTGAAGCATCACTTATGCACAACATTTATAAAGGAATTATCTCAAAACATAATAAATCATGAATACTACAGCTATCAAAACCTATTATCATATCAGGATAAACAAAACTTAAATGAAGACACCATCCACAAGATGCTAAAGCCGAAATGTGTATTGTTGTTCCATTAAAGTTTGTCAATTAATCATCCATCTTCTGCCCCAGGCTAGGATACTTTAATTACAAAAAGATGTAGTATTTAAAGAGTTCAGTCAAACTAAGAATCATATCTTCCATGATAGGATCAAATCCCAAAATGATTTACTAGTTACAAAAATAGAGGGTAATAAAACCACTCCATATCAAACTGCATCTCCCAAAATTATAAAAAGTTTGTTTTTGTTTTACAAAATGAGCCAAAATGAATGGCTAATTAACTGAGCCTAGAAATACTCCATCTCTTGAGATCACCACAAGATGTATAATATCCTGAAAGAAAATGAAATGGAAAAATTAGACTTTTTTTTTTTAAACAATATTTTCCCAAAATTTTCATGAGAATTGACTGGCTACAGAATCTACTGATTATGTAGCTAGTCTTATTTTAAACAAGAGAAAAACTAATTCAATCCAAATTGATTAAGAAAAGTACAACTAAAATCAAAAAAAATCTTTACCTTTCAACCGAATACTAAATTCGACTCATACAGTTTCAAAATTGATCATTGCTTTGACACACTCAACATTTTTTATAATGACATTTCCAGTCCTTTTCAAGCGTTTCACTTGCCTCTGTGCACTGATTTTAAGTTTTTGGTTTTCTCTTGTCAACGAGTCAATCTGAGCTGTGAGGGTCTTGATCTTTGATTGAAGGATTGGGATATCTGTGTAATATTATCTTACCCAATGTAGACACACCTCACACTGCGAATCTGGAACAGTTGGTTGAGGAAACCCATGGTCGTGCGTCAAAACGCTGCCACTGTCATTTGTGGGTTATTTACAGAGTTTGATCCCTGGAAAACCTTCGTTATGTTTCAGGCACGGTGGCAGATTGTCTACGAAATCGTAGGTCTAGCTGAGATCCAGTTTAAGGTAACTTGGGTCTTCCCTTGCCAAGAATTTCTCGATCTCAGAATCAGAGCTCTCATGGACCTTGATCGCTTTGATCAAGCTCATATGAGACTTCGATTTATTTCGTAGGCTCCTAGAGATTAATCTCCATGCCCTTTTGTTATTAAACCCTATATCCGAGTCATTTTTTGATGGTTTGAGCGAGGGTATGTTTACGGTCTTTGAAAAGGTGTTAGGGCAGACGTACTTCTCGCGCTGATGAAATTCAATGACTCTTGGGTCAGCATCTTGTCGCTCAGACATAGGCTCATCAAACGTAGACTTAACACAGGGTTCTAGGCATACAGGAACTGGTCTATTGCTTGAAAGAAAAGGGGGGTTTTTCAACATAGGTTTATCAATCATAGGAATCTCTACAGGATTAACTGTGGTGAAGCCATTGCGAGTCAAGAAGGTATCCCAATTGTCGCCCTATAATTCCAAATGATAGACTAAAAATAACCTAATTAACCCATGATGGAATAAAATGGAATTCACACTCTTCCTTTTATATCTTTTAGAAATTTTATATAAAATCCCCAATAAATGAAACGACATATTTAACTGAAAACCGATGAAGTGCATTAACAACCTTATATGGTAAAGAAAAATAAGCCCATAGTGTCCATTTATCTTTCAAGAGAGAAATCGACATACCTTTGTGGAAACACTAACTTTTCGAGAGGTGAAGAACAGATCCCACGACACTTCGTCCAACTTGGAATTCTTAATCCATTTTTCCCGGTAAGGGGAAGGCCCGTCGCCTTGCTCAAAAATTCCTCAGTGATTTCTAATTGGACATCACCTATTTTCGCTCGGCATCCATCGAACGTGAGGGAAAACTCTTGAATTGCTTGCAGATTGTAACCCTGGAAATTCTCAAGAAACGCAACCCAACCCTGATTTTTAAGGCCTTATCTCGCATTGTCATACAGAAGCAAGGTTTGGAGATCATTTGGTTCGACACAGATGATAGGGGCCATTAGGGTCTGGACAAGTAATCACGAAGGTAGACAGAGTTCACTGTGAGTACGAAGAGTTTCAAAAACAGAGGAAACTAGAGAAAGAAGCAAAGGGATAAAACTCATCAATACCCTAATGTGACAAAAATAAAAGTATGAGGGGATTCATACCCCGAAAATCAGGTGTTTTTCGAAATGAGTGCCAAGAAAACATACGAAACCCGAGACTTTAACTAGGAATGATGGGCTTGTCGATTCAAACTTCCACCTCAAACAGAGTACAGGATACGACCGGGTGTGTTTGAATCTCATCAAATATAGAGGGTGAAGTCGGGTTGCTAAGGTTAGGAGAGGATGTTCTTTACAAACCAAAAGCCTATCGAAAATTAAAACCAAAGTCGACTTACCATGAATCTTTAAATGAAACCCACCTATAGTATATTTGTCAATCGATTCTTGGCATACAAAGCATCAAGGAATAACTTTCAATCCAAAGACAGTCTTAAAACAAGTGCTTCCTTCATGAGTTCAAAGCAAAACAACCTTCAGTAGAAGAGGTTTAAAGCATATTGAACCTTTCAAGACCAAGCCTTATTATATTAAAATATGATTTGAAGTTTTTAATACTTCATTCATGCTTTCAGTCATGAATGAAGTATAAAGCCACAAAAATAAAAACATTAGGAATAATCAAAACATATTTTTTACAATTTAAAAGTCACCTTCAAATATTTACATGACAAAGCATAGGCAGCTACAAGAATTGTTTATTTGTCATTTTTTTTAAAAGGCAAAAATCATGTATGGCTGCCAACAATGGCGAATTACTGGGAGAAGTAGTTATCTCTGCATCATCGATGAGTTCATGTTAGGACTGTTTAGAATGATTACAGATAAAAAAAAATAGCTGAAGGGCATCAAGCATCTCAACAATCATTACACAGTCCAGCTTCAGACATCTTTCTGTTCAAATGAAATCTGGTGAGAAACTTTAAAAATGAGACCAACAATGTTCAAGTCAATGGCTCTGATACTGTTGACAGGTCCATTGCTGCCAGTAGGCATCCATAGACTCGATGGGGATGTCAATTAACCCACTCTAACGCCTCTACCCTATCCAAGAAATTTCAATTCAAAATGAAGGATGCTTATGACCAATATCAAAATTTATACCTGAGAATTTTCTTGAACACGACATTGCTTCACTACCAGCGGGCATGTTCAGTACCCTGGTGAAGTTGTCTTGGCATCATGCATGAATTTAACCACTGCCAGCAGACCTGTTCAGTATCCCAATGGGTTTACAAACACTTCCCACAACTCTCTAGAAATTATTCACAATCTGATATAAATATAAATATATTCAGAAGAGCGGGGTGATGCTGAAAATTCTGGTTTTTACAACACTTGTTATTTTCCAGACTTTAATTTTTTTTGCTTGATAACATTCATTATAATATGAAAATAGTTTACTGATGAAACTAATTTTTCGAGGACAGGAAAGCATCCTTGAGTTTCTTTCTTTAAAATCAGGGACAGTGTAAAGAGATTTTAATGATATTTGTGTCTGCTCATAATTATAAAGTGAAACCATGAAATCTATTATGAACAGAAAAGCTTCTTTAGCTAGTCTGTGTTTCAGGAAAATTACAGCAATTGATGCTCTGACAGACCTTGATTGTTGTTTAAGATGAGGAATTATGGTTTTCCTCCTTGAACTAAATTCTGATACAGGCATGTTTTAACCAAAAAGCAATAAATAAATAAATGAAGCAGAAACAAAAACCAGAAAACAAAACAAAATCAAAACAGAAAAAATATGTACAAAAGATGCATCTGGGACTCGTCATGAAAAATACCTTTTGAGAGCTTGGTCATTTACTGGGAAGGTGTCTGGCTGTCCCTTTAAATTCTGCAGGCAGAAAGAGCTGGGACCTAGTTTTTCAACGATTAAGAAGGGTCCTAACCACAGATTTTGGAACTTGGAATGTTCCCCTTTTCCTTCATGAGGTTTATCCCATTTGAGCACCAAATCTCCCACCTCAAAATTCTTATCCGGGGAAGAACTTGAATCAAAACAACTTTTAACAATATGTTGATGCTAATCCAGTCTTTCTTTTGCTCATGTTCTTAATTCCTCTAATTTCAACAAAGCGTTAATGTGAATTTCAAGAGGAGGACAATCATCTTCCTGAACTTTCTGTGACAATTGCAGCGAGGGAAACAGGACATGAGGAGGGAGAATTGATTCTCTTTTGTATATGAGAAAGAAGGGGGAATTACCAACAGTGGTTTTTGGAGTCACCCTATCATCCCAAATTGCATTAAAAAGCGCATTGTGCCAGTTTTTGTGGTTTTCAGAAACTGTCCTCTTGATGATTTTGATCAGGTTTTTATTTGTTGATTCTGCTAAGCCGTTTCCTTGGGGGTAATAGCTGGAAGAATATTTCAATTTATCCCTTTTTCTAAAGAAAAAACACTCATATCGAGGGATGAAAAATAGGAAGCATTATCGAAGACCAAACATTCAAGAATACCGAATTGAGTAATGATGTTTGAATTAAGGAAATATATTACCTGACTGGTGTTTACCACTTTTAATGGTGAAGCCTCAGACCATCTGGTAAAATAATCCATTGTTATAATGATGTATTTATGTTATTGCAAGGAAATGGGGTTAATAGGCCCTATGATGTCAAGAACCCACTGCTAAAAAGGAAAATCTAACGAAACAGGTTGCAAAGGAAATGATGCCTTCTGTACTCATCCTGAAGTCTTTCGGTAGATTATACATTTATGGCATAATGTATGGGCATATTTGAATAATGTGGACCAATAGTACCCATCTCTTAATACTTTGTGAGCAGTAGTGTCTCCATCGAAGTGTCCACCATCTTCTCATGTATGCGATTGGAATGTACTATCTATTTCATTGTTAAGAACCAAATATCAATATGTAGAAAACCTTAGAAAAAGTACTGCTTAAAAAGAGATAATTTCAGATAATAATCCTCTTCAGGGGCAGCCTCCTTTACCCCACTTAATGTTCAAGTACCAAATGATTCAAAATGAAAATGTGTGAGTATATATGGGAGACTAGGAGGTATAATTACAACTAATGGCCTAAAGCCGTTATAAATAAAATAACATTACTAATATAATATGCTAATTAAGGGCTTTAGGCCAATATTAGGGCTTAACGTACCCCTCCCCTTGAGAAAAGAGTTTTCATGGCGGCAGTTAACTCACGGATGTACGTATAAAAGTCATCTTCCCAAGTGGACTCTTCTACCGGTGGTTTCCTCCATTTTAATGAGATACTGCGAAATGGATCTATTCCTCGATAGCAATTCTTGTGTCGATTGATATTGAGGGCTCCAATATGATTTTCCTTCCTCATCAAGTTATGGAAATATAGTTTGAGCGGGATCTTGTCAACTATAACCTTCTTTAAGCATGAAACATGGACAAGTGGATTATTTTCATTGAATCTGAGTAACTCAATTTGTATGCCATAGTACCAATCTTGCAAAACCTTATAAGGGCCATAGTACTTTGGTGATAATTTATTATCCTTATTAGCTTGCTTGAGGGACATCTATTTGTATGGTTGTAGTCTTAAAAACACCCAATCCCTACTTCAAAACTTCTTTCCTCACGATGTTGGTCACTTGTTTTTTCATGTAATTATGTGCCATGGTCGGGTTGTCCTTTAAGATTTGGAGAACTTGTTCTCGATGCTCGATTTTCCAACCTTGAACCTCATATTTTCTTTTAGAAGAAGTGATGGAAGGTAGGTATCCATAAGTGCCATAAATGGTGTCATTTTGTTGCGGTATGAAAGGAAATGTTATACCACCATTCTACAAAGGGTGCTCCATTTGAACCATTGTGTTTGTTTATCGAGACAAAGCAATGAAGGTAGCCTTCCAGGACATTTGTTCATGCTATCTCGGTTTGTCCATCAGATTGAGGGATCTTTGAAGATGGGATCTATGTCACGTACAATAATCCTTGGGTTGCCATGTAGATCTTGAACTGTCTCCATGAATCACGATTACTCTAAGTACTAGATTTGAAGGGATGAGAAGGTGCACAAAAGTGTGCATGCCAGTGGATCTATCAGCAATCTGTAGTGGCCTCTTTCCTTCAGACTTTGGTAACCTTGTGATGAAATCTATGGAAACCTCCTCCGGCACTAACTTGGGATGGATAATGGTTGTAAAAGACCTAGGGTCTTATTGTTTCCACCCTATTTTGTTGGCAAACCAAACATTCTACTATCATCTGAACATCAATTTAAGGCCATCCCAAAAGAATCCTTCTTGACTCTACGGTAGGTTTTCAAAATCCCGAGTGCCCTCCTGGAGAGGTGTGCAATTCCAATAGTACCTTTTGTTTGAGTTGGGAGTTCTTACATAAATATAGAAGTCTTTGTACCATAATTGAATCATTTTCCATGTAAAGTGTATACGATTACTTTGGAATCCTGTTTTAACCTTTGAATGAGAGTCCACTTTTTCATCATTCCCATTCATCCCTTGTTTTTATTATCCAATCAGGTTGGAAGATCGAGATAACATAGAGAAATCCCTCAACATCTTCATCCTTCCTTGAGTGCATATGCCACAACATTTTCTTCCCCTTTTTATAGATGATTTCAAAATCATAACCCAATATCTTAGTTTACCCATTTTTGTTGTTCTTCTAAAGAGATAGTATTTGTTCAAAGTATTTAAGACTATCATTATCTGTTTGACATTGAAGTGCCTACCTATTAGGTAGAAACGTCAATTTCTTCAATGAATGTTACCTATTGCCATCATTTCCTTCTCATAAATGGGTTTGTGTAAGTCATTTCCTTTGGTGGTCAACTTTCAAAATCGAGGGGCCTTCCTTCTTGCATTAGGACAAGAGATAATTCCATTTCCCAAGGCATCACATCACACAATAAAGGTTTTGTGAAGTGCGAATTGGTCAAGACGGAGATTTACACATCACCTCTTCAAGTTGTTCAAAATGTTGGTTGCCTCTGGGTCCATGAAAATGCATCAACTAACTTGGATTAGTGTCATTAAAAGGTGTTTCTATTCTTCCATAGTTCGAACAAACTTGCAGTGGTAACCTGTCAAACCAAAATCCTCTAAGATTCTTCAATGTTTTGGGGTCGACGGATCCATCATGGCCTTAATATTAGGGTCTACCTTGACACCTTCATGAGATCTAATATGACCCAAATACTCCTACCTCCCTTTACTCTAGAGAAACATTTGGATGGTTTTGGCATATAGTTGTTGCTCATTTAGTAGTTGTAGCACCTTGTCCAGCTTGTAATAGCACAATATCCTCCCAAGACTTTCTATAGGTGGTATATCATCAAAAACCCAACACAATTTTTTTTTTTTTTGAAGGGAAGGAATTGAGGGGATTCATCAACCCTTGGAAAGTGGAAGGTGCATTTGTGGGCCAAAAGGCATGATAAAAATTCATAATGGCCTTCATGAGTTCAAAATGTTGTTTTAGGATATCTTCTTCCTTCATTACGATCTGATGATACCACAGATGAGGTCAATTTTTGTGAAATGGGTGCCCATGTAGTTCATCTAACAATTCATCAATGATGGGAATGGGAAACTTATCTTTGGTGATCTTGTTGAGCTCTCTATAATGGACACATGCATGTAGGCTATCTTTCTTGAATAACATTACCAGCAGTTAGCAGTGGAGACTTTGGCTAGGCCTAATAATGCTAGCCTCTAACATTTCTTCAACCATGCACTCCAATTTCAAGCATGCAGCGTGGGGTATCTGTATGTCCTAATGTTAGAAGGAACACTCAGGACGCGGTGAATTTCATGGTCATGATTTTGAGTGGGTAGAATACCTTTGGGAATATCTTCAAATACTTTGGAATGCTTATCAATGATCCTTTGGAGATCTTGAGGAATAGATGGCTTAGATGTTTGAACATCTAGTGAGAGAATAGTTGATACCCAATAGCAGCCAGTGCCTTTTCAATAATTGTGTCATGCCATTAGAGCTTATCCTGTATCGGGGTTTCCACAACAGTACCTCTTAACTCAATTTCTTTTTCCTTCAATGAAAATTTCCTTGAAAAGTTCTTGAAAATTAAAAGCCGTGTTCCTAATGATTGTAACCATTTAGTTCCTAGTATCTACCACCATGGGTATAGCAATCATTGGACTATTATTTATATTCCCCATGGTAATATTGATCTTATTGCATTTCCTCAGCAATTGGCGGTTCCTCCATCTACAATCCTTACTTGAAACTACATTTGGATATACAAAGCAATTGGATCTTTGGCTAATTTACAGTGAAATGAAATTATAGTTTGGCTAATTTATAGTGAATGAAATTATGAGTACTGCCAGAATCAATTAGGACTATTACCTTTTTCTTTTTGATGTATCCTTCGATCTTGAGGGTTTGAGGAGTGTTAATTCCAGCTAATGCATTACATGATATTGTGGGATTCAACTCTTCAAATGAAATTACTTCTACGTTTTCATCTTAAGATGGTTCTTGTTCTTGTTCTTCTTCCTCTTCACAATCTATGTAGAATAATTTCTTCTCACCACACTTATGTCCCTTACTGTACTTGTTGTCACAATTAAAGTATAAACCTTTTTCTTTTCTTTCCTCCAATTGTTGAGGAGTCAACCTTGTAGGTTGAGGTGTTTTAGAAGAAGGAGCATTGTTCTCTCTATAGATGTTAGGATTGGTCCTTTTAGTAGCCATAGCCATATTTTTAATTTCAACATTTCTTGCCACCTTAAATGCATTCTCCAATGATTTGGGTTCCCAAAGGTGAACCTCATGTTGAATGTTATCCTTTAAAGTTCCTATGAAAAAATCAATCAAGTTCTCATATGGAATATCGGTTACCTTTATATTCAATCTTTGGAAGTTCTCAATGTGCTTGGTAACTGAACCCTTTTGCTTGAGATTTATCAATTGGCTAAAGAAGGTAATGCTCCTTGTATCCTCATAGTGTGCTATCATTTCTTCCATGAAAATTTTCCAAGTTACGAGTGATTTGCGAGAACAAAGCCATCGATACCATACAAATTGATTAGGTTCTAAATATAAAGAAGCAATTTGTACCTTTTGTGTATGTGGCACATTATGGAGATCAAAGAATTACTCCATCTGAAGTATCCATGTGATTGAGTCCTTGCCATCAAACTTCCTCATATCAATCTTAGGAACATGGTTGGTCTTCGAACCAAAGTTGGAGTTTCTCCATTCTTGATTATCCTTCATTGTGTCCTTATCATGAATTTCATGGGATGCATTTTCACTTTCAGGTGTCTTCTCTGTTACAAAATTTTTCAATACTTCCATGATCTCCCCTTTTAAACCCTTCGTCATCTCTTATAGTTCATATTTTGTTACTATATTCTTTTGTAAATAATTTATGTCCCTACGCATTTCTTCACCTTCATCAAGAGTACAAGTAGGATTGCCTGGAGGCTTATTTGGTGTAGAAGTTCCCTTTTTGGGTGGCATGTTGGCCAAGTATCACTTTCGAACCTTGATTTTGAGGTGGTTCTACTAGACAATCTTTCTTCTATTGTATCTCCCAATTTTCATCCCTTATGGGTATTAAACTTTCTTTTATGTAGTTCTCTGATATTTATTCTCTACAATTCCATAGGTCTGATCAAAATTGGATGTGCCAAGTGGAATTTATGGTAACTTCCCCACAACTTTCTGATTTTTGGCCTTTCCAGAAGATCTCACTTGTATAGCATGCCCCGCACAAAATAATTGATATAAAATTTTGAAACTCATAGCAGAAATAATACAGACTTTCCAAGATCCAATGAAACCAATCCCACTCAATTTGGATACTCTAGGAAGAATTTATGATTTTTTTACCTGGAACACCTTCTTGAGACTAGTCAATAGGACTAGTGAGATACCCTATCTTACACAGGGTGTATCTACAAATTTAAGATGACCCAGAAGATGAATTTCTACCATAAATACCTTACTAATTTATATGAATAGCCTCCATAGTGTAGGGTCTGAAACATTACATAAAAAAACTTATAGTGAAAATTTTGCAATGACTCAGTTCAGGATTATTCTAGAACCCTATATTGTACAGGATGTATATCCAAAAGTATAAGTCCCCAGGAGATAAATTTTGAACCCAACGTACCTTGATCCATTTAATAAATATAATCCAAGACATTCCTTCTGAAACATTGTAGAAAAAAAGTTATAGCAAAAAATCCAAGGTATCTCAGATGTAGCAACGAAACCCCAAGACCTTGAGCTCTAATACCATATGTTAAGAACCAAATATCAATGTAGCATACAAAAACCTCAGAAAAAGTACTCAACGCCTTGAAAAAGAGATAATTTTAGATAGTAAGCCTCTTCGAGGGGGCAACCTCCTTTTACCCCACTTAAATGTTCAAGTACCAGATGATTCAAAATGAAAATGTCTCCTTGGTATATATAGGAGACTAGGAGGTATAATTACAACTAATGGCCTAAATTCGACATAAATAAAACAACATTACTAATATAATATGCCCCAATTAAGGGGTAATGAGCCAATATTAGGGCTTAACATTCATCTCTTTCCAAACAACACATAAGGACATCATCAAAAGTTTTACGGAATAATACATCGTTTACCAGCTGGAAAGGTGTAGATTTTAGTCTTAATGCTCTTCTCTTTTTTGGATAGAGATGGCGAGGAGTAGAACCGTGTGTTAGTTAAAACTTAATATCATCAAACCAAGAATTAGTAACATCCTTTGCACAACAGATTTGGTTTTGACTATGTTGATTTTCAGTTAAAACATTAATTTGACTTTGTTGCTCTTCAACCGAATCAGCCACTAGCTTACATAGACCTTGGCCTCTAACAATTTGTGCAGGGGTAATTTCAAGGTCATACTCTTGTAACGATGTCATCCATTTTGACCGTTTTTCACCTAGTTCCTTTTGTACTAACAAGTTTCTGGCAGCAGGGTAAGGCACAATGACTTTAGTTATGGATTTTAGTAGATATGATTGAAAATGGTTTACTGCTTTAAAAATAGTATAATCCTATTGATCTATAGATGGGTAATTAAGCTCTACTCCCTTGAAGGCTGATCTCATAAAGGAAATGAGAATTTCATTGCTTTCAGTGTTATTTTTGGACAACATAGCAGCATAAGATCGATCAGAGGCGAACGTATAAAGAGTGAAATCTTGTGAAAAATCAGGGCTCATTAGGGAGGGAGCCTCCACTATGACTTTTTTTATGGAGTCAAAAGCTTAGTTTTCCAACAGTCCCAAATGATATTGAACATCTTTTTTAATTAATTTTGCAATGGCCTTACCATTTCTAATAAATTCAGAACAAACCCTATGACAAAATTGATCTGGCCTAAAAACGATTGCATAGATTTTTTGGAGGAGGGGGGATGATGTTTGGCAATGGCTTGAGTTCTTTCGGGATCGATGATAATCCCATTACTGGATACGATGAATCTGAGAATTTTTCCTTGTTCCACTGCAAATATAGACTTCTTAGGATTTATAGATATGTCGTACTTGCGGCATTGTTGTAGGACAAACCTAAGATGGGATAAGTGATCTTTCTTATTTTTGGAGAAAACAGTAACGTCATCAAGATAGACCACTACGGATTGATTGATGAGACCAAAAAAAGAAATATCCATTTCTCTCTAGAAAGTGGCCCCGACATTTATAATCCCAAAAGGAATTTTCCTATAGGCATAAGTACCCCATGGGGTACGAAAAGTGGTTTTTAACTGGTCTGGGGGGGACATGAGGACCTGGTTGTATCCTAAAAAACTGTCTAGCAATGATAGTCTTTCAGAACCAGATACCTGCTAGAGAATTTGTTCCATTGGAGGAACGGGATAATCGTCTTTGTTAGACACTCGGTTTAAGTTCCAAAAATTGACATAGAGTCGAATTTTGCCACGTTTCTTCCTTATAGGGACAATATTAGATACCCATTGTGTGCGTCTTACTGGGAAGATTATCTTTTCATTTAATAGTTTGTTTAGTTCTTTCTTGACCGTTGGTTGAGTCTTAGGGTGCATCTTTCTTAGCTTCTGCTGAAAAGGTTGAGTCTGGAGTTTCATGGGGATGATGTGTTGTCTAATGTTAGGGTCAAAAGTTTTTAAATCATCGTATGTCCAACAAAATACATCCTTGAATTCTTTAAATAGTTTTATAAAGGTCGACCTCTCTCGCTCGGAACATCTCATTCCCATATTAATACATTGTGGATTATCTTTAGTCCCTAGATTTACTTTTTCATGGGTCAAAGAAGAACTGTTTGTTTTACAATTTACTGATTTCTTGAATTTGTCATGCAAATCATAAAACATTTCTAATATTACCATGGATTTTGGGATAGAATTTACCAGATCTGAAGTTGATTCGAGAGACCTCGAGTCTGATATTACTATAAAATTGTGGAGATATTCATCGTGGGTGCCTTCATCAATTACTGCACCTCGTAAAGTGTCTTCCATGTGCAAAAAACTATTGATTTGTTGATCATCATCGAACACTATATATTTGGTGACGTTGTACGAGACTGATGGTTTGAACAATAACTCAATTGAAAATGCATTTGGAGAAAGACCTTCTGCGAGCAAGAGCCTAGAAGCGACATTGGCTAATAAATTAGCCTCGAAATTGTTTAATCTTGGTATGGAATTGATATTAAATGCGGAAAACTTGTGCATTAGATTCCATACCTTGGCTTGATAACTTTTCAGGTGTGGTGATAGGCAATGTATGGAATTCCTTACCTGTCTAACCACAATTTCTGAATCATCGAATACCATTAAGTTCTATACATTCATATCTACTTCTTTCTTGAGTCCTTGCAAAAGTGCTTCATATTCGGCGGTGGTGTTTGTACATTCGAACTCTAATCGACAAGCGATCAAATTTTATTACCTACTGGGTCTATGAGTACACATCCTGCACCAGATCCTTCTTTAGATTTGGATCCATCGAAGTAGAGAGACCATATGTGAGCTTCATCAGTCATGTTTGGCACATTTGGTAAAGCTGTTGACTATGTGTCTGTCATGAGTTCTGACTGTTGTTCTGAATTAGTGATGATAGAAGTTTATGCCATGAAGTTACCAAAAAAGGTGTTCATTCCCTACATTTTGAGTGAATTAGTGGAAGTAGTAAATGGTTCATTAGCATCATTCAAATACGTTACGGTGTGTTTAAGGTAACGCTCATGATTAATCCTAATTATGTTTGGCTTTCCATTCTCTGGTAGCCACAAATGAGACCAATCTGTCGCAAAGTATCCATGCAATTGTTCGGACCAATCCCTGCTTAAGAATAAACCGTACACTTCAGGGATGTCAACAACAATGATATCAATATCTTGGTGAACCTTAGGATTAGAGGATAGCCTAACAAGTACATTTTCTAATTCACCAATTACCTTAACATTCTTTCGATCGAGTTGAATGATTTTAAGACTGGAAGGTTGAAATTCAGCACTGATTTTTTGGTAGACAGACAAAGACATCACATTTGATGAGGTGCCAAAATCTACCATGCAGTTATGTACATTTCTATTGAAAATTTCAAAAGTTAATAAAAAAAGGTGGGACATTTATGTGAGTATTAACAGCAGAACTTTGTTGATTTTTGGTCGTTGTCCCTGAAATTACTTTATCTACATTTGATACAGTTTTTTCAGTGAGGTCTCTTTTATCTAAGGGTTTAGGCGTCATTTTAGTAGGGACCTTTTGAGCTGTTTTAGGACTGATTTCTGCAATTTTCTTGTTGTTTTTGTTGTTTTCTACAATGTTCTAAAGAATTTTCTGCAGCAGCAATGGAAACTTTAAAAGATCATAAACAGAAATATTAGCTCTAAGTTTCTTTAGGTCTTCAATCAAACCATATTCTGAACTTGGGGCTACTAAATTTTGTTTTGTTTCAGCCTGTATAAATTGTTTCTGAGGCACATTAGCAACTATTTCGAAAGAGGGTTTACTCTAAGTTTTGCTTCTGGTATTATAAGGATGGACAGTTTCAAAATTGGCTTGAAAAATACTGTTGGAAAAATGTCCAAACACATTGGGAGATGGTTCTTCTTCTTCGGTTGTTTCCTCTTCAACAACATCTTCAGAATTCTCAAGGGGAACTAAGTTATCATGTACTTCGAGGATAGTCTGTATAGTGTATTGTAAGCTTTCAAAATTCAGACCTTCAAGGGTTGGGTTTGGTCAGTTTGAGGGAAAAGGTTTTCTAAAAGGAGGTTTGTAAGTTCCTTTGCTTGAAGATGCTTCTTCAAATGATCTCCTCAAGTCTACGACTTGATTTGATAATTTTTGGACGACCTTTTGTAAACTTTCCAAATTCAAGGTTTCTGATTGCGTTTTGATTTGGGGAGGTCTAGCAAGAATTTCTATTTTCTTCTTAGAAGACGGGGTTATCTTTGTCTCATTACTAAGATTATCTTTTAGGCTCAAAATATCTTTTTCGATTTGGCTTGCCTCCTCGAAGGCTTCCAATAGCGTTGCCTTCTTAGACCTTTTAACCCAGATTGCTACATTCTGGTGTAGAGCTTTGGTGTAATATGAAACAATGAGATTTTCCACGGGCATTGAATCAACGAGAATTCGATTTTTTAACGTAAGGAACCTTTGGTTAAAATCTTATACTTTCTCCTTGGGATTCATCTTTAAGCTGGAGAGTTCCATGACTAAGACTTCAAGAGATTTGTCATCTCTAAACTTCTCTAGGAAATAAGACTCGAATTTGTCCCATGATACAATGGTGTGAGGTTGTTGGGTGAAATACCATGTAGAGTCATTTCCTTCAAACGTGTAAGGAAAAAGTCTACATACTACATCTTCATTTTCTACATTTCGGAATCTAATGGCTAACATGAATTTTTTTATGTGATCTTCATCGATTTGTTTAGAATCAAGATTGAACTTAGGTAACCATTTCTCCGGGTGTTTTGGTAAAGGGTGTTGGGGTCCAGGTATGGCCACAATGTCTTGGTCGAGCCAAGGTCTGGCGGGATTGTTTTGATTTTCCATGGTTGTAGGTGGTGTCAAAGGCTGAGATGGTTCAGATGACACACTGCCTTCATCAGAGGATTCTCCTCCTGAAGAGCAAGGTGATGAATGAGGTGGAGAAGGTGGAGTATCTGATCCTCCACCTGGAAGAGTAGGGGTAGGATCAGGATCTGTGGGATTTAGGAGTAGACCAGTGCCTTCAAGTTTCTCTCTGATATCAGAGAAATCTAGAGGTTGATTCAGTGGTCGACCAGGTTGTCTAATACAGGCCAAAGCACCATGTGTCCTTAAAAGTGACTAGTGAACAATTTTGTGTATGTTGGACCCTTGAGGGTTTGGTGTTACTGGCTCAACGGTAATCTGGGGATTTTTGTTTGAGGTAGTTATTGTTCGAGAGGTAACGTTGTTTTCAGAATGACTAATTGTTACTATAGGGGAGTGAGTGTGTGGGGCAGGAGTCTTGCAACTTCAGTGTGCCATCAATTGTATTCATGCCCTCCTTCTAGCACCATTTGTTGATGGGAGAAAACGATCGTCTGTAAATTGGAAGAACGAGTTCAGTCCGGGGTTGTCTAAATAACCCAAGACATTTGGTGTAACTCATTCTGATGGGTTTAATGGATCTGTTATCCAATCCAAGGGTTCTAAAGAAACAAATAAAATAAATGAAATAAATAACTAATTACAAATTACTATATATAAATATGTGCATACGTAACTATTGTAGGTATATTTAAATAGCAGATATACTTATACTTTTTATATAAATGATATACACACTGCAAGTTTTAATCTAAAATTATGAAACTCAATGTGAAAAATGACTTCTTTGAAGAAGCAGATAAAGAAAGCACATAAAAATATTTTTGGTTTTTTCTTTATAAATCTTAAACTAATAAAAGAAAATGCTATGAAATAGAAACGTATGGATAGTCAAAATCCAAACCATACATTTGAAGTTCAGTCATAAACAAACAACAGAAAAATATAAATGAGCTAACCTGTTAGCGAACTAATGATATGCATCCAAACATTTGTGCAATCAGAGAACATCTAACCACCTTGTCCAGGAGGGAAACCTGCAATGAACCTTATATCTGTTCTGAATAAATGTTGAACAATTGTGTTGGTAGTTGAGTTTTAATAACAGAAAGAGTTATAAAAATAGTTATTTTGATCTTATGATTGCAAGCAATTACATTAAGAAAAATCCGATAGCAATAACATTGCATTTAATCTTTCAACAAAAATTAAGGAGAAATCATGTCATTGAAGCCAAATAGATGATCACATGGTTAGTATCTGAAGCATCACTTATGGACAAAATTTATAAAGGAATTATCCCAAAACATAATAAATCATGAAGACTAAAGCTATCAAAACCTATTATAATATCAAGATAAACAAAACTTAAATGAAGACACCATCCACAAGAAGCTAAAGACGAAATGTGTATTGTTGTTCCATTAAAATATGTCAATTAATCATCCATCTTATGCCCCAGGCTAGGATACTTTCATTACAAAAAGATATAGTATTCAAAGAGTTCAGTTAAACTAAGCATCCTATCTTCCAGGATAGGATCAAATCCCAAAATGATTTACTAGTTACAAAAATAGAGGGTAATAAAACCACTCCATATCAAACTGCATCTCCCAAAATTATAAAAAGTTTGTTTCTATTTTACAAAATGAGCCAAAAGGAATGGCTAATTAACTGAGCCCAGAAATACTCCATCTCTTGAGATCACCACAAGATGTATAATATCCTGAAAGAAAACGTAATGGAAAAATTAGAGATTTTTTTTTTTAAACAATATTTTCCCAAAATTTTCATGAGAATTGACTGGCTACAGAATCTACTGATTCTGTAGATAGTATTATTTTAAACAACAGAAAACCTAATTCAATCCAAATTAATTAATAAAAGTACAACTAAAATAAAAACAAATCTTTACCTTTCAACTGAATAATAAATTCGACTCATATAGTTTCAGAATTGATCACTCCTTTGACACACTCAACATTTTTTATAATGGAATTTCCAGTCCTTTTCAAGTGTTTCTCTTGCCTCTGTGCACTGATTTTAAGTTTGTGGTTTTCTCTTGTCAACGATTCAATCTGAGTTGTGAGGGTCTTGATCTTCGCTTGAAGGAGAGGGATATATGTGTAATATTTTCTTACCCAATGTAGACACACCTCACACCGTGGATCTAGAACAGTTGGTTGAGGAAACCCATGGCCGTGCATCAAAATGCTACCACTATCATCTGTGGGTTCTTTACCAAGTTTGATCCCTGGAAAACCTTCATTATGTTTCAAGCACGGTGCCAGATTGTCTATGAAATCGTAGGTCTGGCTGAGATCTAGTATAAGGTAACTTGGGTCTTCCCTTGCCAAGAATTTCTCGATCTCGGAATCGGAGCTCTCATGGACCTCAATCGCTTTGATCGAGCTCATATGACACTTTGATTTATTTCATAGGCTCCTAGAGATTAATCTCCCTGCCCTTTTGTTATTAAACCCTATATCCAAGTCATTTTTTGGCAGTTTGTGCGAGGGTCTGTTTATGATCTTTGCAAAGGTGTTAGGGCAGGCGTACTGCTCGTGCTCATGAAATTAAATGACTCTTGGGTTAGCATATTGTTTCTCATACATAGGCTCATCAAACGTAGCCTTAACACAGGGTTCTAGGCATACATGAACTAGTCTTTCACTTGAAAGAATAGGGATTTTTTTCAACATAGGTTTATCAATCACAGGCATCTCTACAAGATTAACTGTGGCGAAGCCATTGTGAGTTAGGAAGGTATCCCAATCATCGCCCTGTAATTCCAAATGATAGACTAGAAATAACCTAATTAACCCATGATGAAATAAACTAGAATTCACACTCTGCCTTTTATATAAACTCCTCAATAAATAAAATGACATATTTAACTAAAAACTGATGAAGTGCATTAAAAACCTTATATGGTAAAGAAAAACAAGCCTGTAGCATCCCTCACAGGTGACAAATTTCCTCAACACATCTAATAACCCATGTCATATATCTTTCAAGAGAGAAATCGTCATACCTTTGTCGCAACACTGAACTTTTCGAGAGGTGAAGAACAAAGCCCACGTCACTTTGTCCAACTTGGAATTATTAAACCATTTTTTCCCGGTAAGGGGAAGGCCCGTCGCCTTGCTCAAAACTTCCTGAATGATTTCTAATTGGACATCACCTATTTTGGCTCGGCATCCATCGAACGTGAGGGCAAACTCTTGGGCTGCTTGCAGATTGTAACCCTGAAACTTCTCAAGAAACGCAACCCAACCCTGATTTTTAAGGTCTTCTCTCGCATCGTCATATAGAAGCAGGGTTTGGAGGTCGTTTGGTTCGACACAGATGACAAGGGACCTTAGGTTCTGGACAAGCAGTCACAAAGGAAAATAGAGTTCACTGCGAGTACAAAGGGTTTAAAAAATAGAGGAAACTAGAGCAAGAACCAAGGGGATAAAACTCATCAATACCCTAACACAACCAGAATAAAAGTATGAGGGGATTCATACCACGAAAATTGGGTGTTTTTCGAAATGAGTGCCAAGAGTACATACAAAACTCGAGACTTTAACTAGGAATGATGGGCCTGGCAATTCAAACTGCCACCTCAAACAGAGTACAGGATACGACTGGGTGTGTTTGAATCTCATCAAATATAGAGGGTGAAGTCAGGATGCTAAGGTTAGGAGAGGATGTTCTTTACAAACTAAAATCCTATTGAAAATTAAAACCAAACTCGACTTACCATGAATCTTTAAATAAAACCCACCTATAGTCTATTTTCCAATCAATTCTTGGCATACAAAGTATGAAGATATAACTTTCAATCCAAAGATAGTCTTAAAACAAGTGTTTCCTTCATGAGTTCAAAGAAAAACAGCCTTCAGTAGAAGAGGTTTAAATCACATTGAACATTTCAAGACCAAGCCTTATTAAATTAAAATACGATTTGAAGTTTTTAATACTTCATTCATGATTTCAGTCATGAATGAAATATAAAAGCGCAAAAATAAAAACATTAGGAATAACCAAAACATCATTTTTACAATTTAAAAGTCACCTTCAAATATTTACATGACAAAACATAGGCAGCTATAGGAATTGTTTATTTGTGATATTTTTTAAAAGGAAAAAATCATGTATGGCTCCCAACAAAACCCAACACTAATTTTTTATTTTGGGCACAAAACGGGATGTATGCGGGTTGTAATGGTGCAACTTGTGTATACGCATGTTGTATAGCTATTAGGGCACATATATGTGGAAAAATATGTTTTTTAGCTCTTGGAATTGCAAAAAGGGGACTTCAAGTCTGCACAGGGAAATGGAAAAGGCCTTTTAAGTAAGTTGCATGGGGTGAGGAAAATCTTGCTATAACATATGCCCCCTAATGTGTGATGTTAGAGGAGTATCTACGATGGCCAAAATACATTATAATTTCAGGAAGTGGATTAATGGAGACCCAACTGGATGAACTAGTTTCTCATAAGAATATTACAATCCATAATGACTTTGTACACATGGTTGCCAATTTGAATTACACTACAAATACATGTGGAAATATACCAAACATTTGTTCATTTCCATGAATGGGAAATACAAAAGTAGATGCATGCCATAGGCTGTCATAGTCACGAACAAGGCCCAGTGAAAACTAGTCTCAAAATCAATATGAAGATATATGTATACAATGGAGTACAATTTGATCTCCCATGATCATTGAAGTCATATAGGTATTGGTCCAATGAATGATAGCAATAGCTCAAGAAATTTGTGACTATGAACTAATGTCTTCAAGTCTTCTACACGATCTGCCAAAGGTGCAAGTCTACATCATGTGAGTAACGGAATTGAGTTTGAACACAATGAGAATTTGTTTGATTAACGGTCATTAAGGTATACCGTTAACAAATGTGAGACAGCCTACTGATTATGAAAGTAGGTATCAAGGCACCGAGTACATTGTTACAAGTGTGAATAAAGGTGTTGAAGTCGAACACTTGAAGAATCCTTCAATCAGGAGACATTTATGTATTCCCAATTGTTTATGGTGAGAGAACCTGCCACTGATGACTGCAAGCCCTTAGGCACTCATAGGACTCTAGGCCTCATTTCCAGAATAGATGAGCTAAATTTGATGGAAGGAGACCCATTGAAAGGAGAGAATTAAGGAATCTCTCATTAGTTAGCACTATGTACAAAGCAGTAGCTTGATGATTTGGACAAACTCGGATGAAGAACATATTCACAAACCAACGACCATGTGCATCTTTCTCATGCACCAAATGCAAGCATTGCACAAAAAATACCCTATGAATAACATCCAATAATGAAAACTTCTAACAAAGGTGAGGAAACCACCAATAAGGCTAATGGCATCCAAGATGCCTCACGAATCCCAATGTGTGAATATATTTCTTGTCGTCGAAGACAAGGGAAACCCCCTAGTCAATGACCAATGAGGATATGTCAAATGTTGGGTTCAAGGTTACATACCCATAAGGAAAGTAGGACCAGGGTGCATAATAGGACTATGATGCAGGAGCATTGCCAACAACAAGAAAGCGTGGAGGTGGAAGACAGCTGGGACAAGCGCCAGCACATTTCAACACGTTGTCAAAAGTGTTTTGAAATGTTTTGAAATGTTTTGAAATAAATGTGCGGATATTAAATGAAATAATTAAGTGGAGGGGCACTAGTAGATTGTAAACAAATCATGAGTGATTCACTCACATCTGTAGTAGGTAGAAACATTTATGTGTATTAAATGTAAGTAGGTAGCTTTGAATTGTGGATTAGACAGTTTTAGGAGCCAGAGGGAAAATGGATATAAACACCCTCATCTTGTATCATTGTAACATTAACATTGTCAATGGAGCATAGAGCATAGAGAAGAAGAAGCAGAGAGTTGTATTTGAAAACACCCATGTATAGAAGTCCTGAATTAATACATAAAGCTTTGATTCAGACTCATGGTGTTCTAATGCTTTCTGTGTATGCATGTTGAATGTTATGCTCATGGTTAATTTACCCTTTATGTTATACATTTGTTGTTACACTATGTATGAATGATTTTCTTGTTGAATGTTTGAAATATGAGAGAGAGAGAGAGAGAGTAAGGAATGAGTTTCAATTGTTTCTCAACCTGAGTGAGTAAAATTCCTGCAAGGAGTGCAGTGGAGTTTGTCTGCAAGGAGTGCGTTGACAAGGGTTCAGATTTTTTATCTATGAAAACTCAGGAGGGATAACATTGTTCTCATTCTCACTGAAGTGCAAGTTAAGAACAGGAGTTGTGCAAGGTGTGCACAGGCCGAGTAGAGTCTCAGAGATTACAACCTGAGGGAATTGTTGAAAGGTTGTTGTTGCAAGGAGTGCATAGAGTCGAAGGGGTTCAAATACTAGAGTGTATTTGAAGAAGTGTCACAAGGAGTGCACGCAAGAGTTATCCCTGGAGTACTTGAGGATTTTCAAGCAAGCTCAGGAGAGATAGAGTCTTCGAAGTTGTCAAAGAAAGGCTCAAGAGGGCTAGTGCCTTGAAGTGTTGGAAGGAGGCATAGCAAAGTTGTTTTACCGGTGGACAAGTTCTGTGAAGGAATACCTTGTTCATTTCGTGGAAGTTGTCAAAGAGGAATTGGACGGTCGGAATTCTCCGTGGAGAATTCACGAAATCCCTAGAGCCGTCAGATCTTGCAGAGGAGTAGGGAAGTTACGGAAAGTATTCTTCAAGTGCAAGCTCAGGAGAAATCAGACCGTAGGATCCAAGTTGACAAGGGCCGTTGGATCACTCGTTGGATCACTCGTGAATTCTCACTTCGGGGATTCGCGAGTTGAAGGACCGAAAACCTTGCATCAAGATTCTTGAAATCGCGAAGTGTGAAGTCCTGACAGAGCAAGAAGTTTCATTGTGGGGCCAACTATTCGTGAAGCATGTCGGAACTCGGCATTTCGACACTTCGGAGGATAAGAATTGGGATTTCGTTTCCGAGACTCCCAAAATTGTGAAACGCGATAATGTCATGGGAAAGGACGCGACAAGTGTTTCAACATATCAGAAGTTGTTATTTCGGAAGGTGAAGAGTTGAGTGACTTGGAAGGAGAATTCGTGAAGTCGCGAACTCCGAAGTTCTGAAATCACGAGAAATATCATCACATTGTTTGGTCAGAGGGGGATTGGAACTGATGCTTCGTGTTTGATCGCATGGGCTCAATTCATAAGGACCTGTGGAGAAGCACCATTTTATGTGCGTGGGATTCCCCGAAGAGGAATCGAAGATTCAATCCGAATCAAGGGTAGGAATTAGCATGATCCTGTAGTGGACCTTGACCCAAGGGCCGATAGAGGGTTGAGCGGTTTGCACAATTTCTTGTATCAGAGCCCAGAAAGATTTCTTTGCTTTCTATAGCAGGGAAAAGAAAGATTTACCATGCCACCGAGAAGAAGATATAGACAAACACCCAATCCACTAGAGGAAAGGGAAATGCAAAGAATAAGGGATAGGAAAGTGCCTGATACAGCCGTAGAAAGAGAGATGTGTGATCTACGTGCCAGACTCGAGGACATGGAGACAGCACAGAGCCACATAGCCGATGTTGGAGATGTCAGTGAATATGAAAGTGAAGATGAAGCTGGACATGAAAGAGAAGAAGTTGTAGCAAAAGATGCAGCAAATGAACACCTACTTAGGGTTGTTGCAAGGATGGGTGCTAGAGAAAAAATGGACATTCCAGTATACGAAGGAAACCTGGATGTTGAAGAGCTTCTAGACTAGATTAGGGTTCTGGACACATATTTTGACTATGAAGATGTTGAGGAAGACAAGAAGATCAAACATGTTGTCACGAGACTTAAAGGACATGCAACATTGTGGTGGGATGAACTACAAGCTGACAGATGCTGCAAAGGCAAGCAAAAAAGCAAGAGTTGGGATAGAATGATTGCAAAGATGAAGGCGAAATTCATACCCAAGGATTATCAAATTACTCTATTTCAAAGGATGTAGAACTTGAGACAGAAACTGATGTCAGTGAAGGAGTACACAGAAGATTTCTACAAGCTAAACATCAGGGCAGGTCATCACGAAAGTGATGATGAAAAGGTTGCTAGGTATATGAATGTTTTGAGATACGACATTCAGGATGAGATGAGCATGATGATCATTCGGAGTGTAGAATATGCTTATCAGATGGATTTGAAGGCTGAAGAGAAGTTGAGCTGAAAGCAAATTCAAAGTGGCTGAGGCAGAAGTCAGCCCAGAGGCAAAACAATTGTCCAAGATAGGAATCAAAAGTCTAAGGAAGAGTGGAAGAAACCTCAACCTCAATATGAAAGAGGTGGAATCTCACAGAGAGGGAAGTATGCTGAACAGAGAGGATAATATGCTGATAATAACACTTTTCCTCGCGCTAGAGGAAGAGGAAGAGGCAAAGGTGGAGTAATAAAATGCTTCACATGCGGAAAGAATGGGCACAAGTCTTATGAATGTCCAGATAAGAATAAATAAGGTGGGGAGACTCACATTGCCGAAGCACAAAGGCGGAATGTTGAAACTGAGGATGTTGAAGGCGGAAGATCATTGGTGATGAGGAAAGCTCTCTTAACGCCAGAAAAGGAGGCGGAGAATCCAGTGCAAAGGAACATTCTTTTTCAGACTGCTTGCAATACCAAAGACAGGGTATGCAAGGTCATTGTGGACAGTGGTAGCACAGACAATCTCGTTTCTACAGAGATGGTAGAAAAGCTGGAGCTAGAGACTATTGAACATCCAAGCCCATACAAAGTTTCATGGCTACAAAAAGGACATCAGGTAAATTTCACTAAGCAATGTTTAGTTGAATTTAAAATAGGGGGATATAACGATAAGATATTGTGTGATGTCATTCCCATGGATGTTTGTCATCTATTGCTGGGTAGACCATGGAAATATGACAGAAATGTGGTTCATGATGGGAGAAAGAACACATATACCCTAGATAAGAATGGGAGAACTCACATGTTGTTGCCGATTAAGGACAAAAAAGTGAAACTAGAGGTAAGCAACACTGTACTTCTCATGAGTGGGAAGGAAATTCTTAAGGAGGTTAAGAAGAAGGAAGATCCACAATTCATTGTGGTCATAAAGCCTAGAATTTTTTTAACCAATATGAGGGTGGATGATTTACCAGAAGCAATCCAGCAACTACTGGAAAACTTTGCTGACATAGTAGTGGACAAACTACCTCGTTCGTTTCCACCGATCAGAAGTGTAAGTCATCACATTGATCTCATACCTGGAGCTAGTTTACCGAACAAAGCAGTGTACAGATTGACGCTACAGGAGAATGAAGAGGTCAAAAGATAGGTCCAGGATTTAATGGACGAAGGGTTGGTTAGAGAAAGCTTGATTCCATGTGTTGTTCCAACAGTACTCAGTCCAAAGAAAGACGGAGGCTGGAGAATGTGTACTGACTCAAGAGCAATTAACAAGATTACCATCAGGTATAGATTTCCGTTACCAAGAATGGATGATTTGATGGATTGCTTGAGTGGAGCAAGATTTTTTTCAAAGATTGATTTGAAGAGTGGATATCATCATATTCGTATGAGAGAAGGTGACAAATGGAAGACAGCCTTCAAGACAAATGAGGGGTTGTATGAATGGCTTGTTATGTCGTTTGGATTAACAAATGCGCCAAGTACCTTCATGAAATTGATGAATGAAGTCCTAAAGGATTTCATCGGAAAATTTGTCATTGTCTATCTTGATGACATGTTGATTTTCAGTAAAACAAAGGCAGAGCATCTGAAACATTTGGCTACAGTGATGCAGAGGCTACAGCAAGAGAATTTGTTGATAAACATGAATAAATCCTCATTCATGAAGACAGAGCTCATTTATTTAGGGTTTTCTATTTCTGCAGACAAGTTGAGGATGGATCCAGATAAAGTGGAGGTGATTAAGAATTGGCCATCACCGAAGAGTATATTTGAGGTTTGAAGTTTTCATGGATTCGCTAGTTTCTACAGAAAATTCGTCAGGAATTTCAGTGGAATTAGCACACCAATGATGGACACAATGAAGAAAAGACATAAATCTTTTCATTGGATAGAAGAAGCAGAGAAAAGCTTCAATTTTTTGAAAAGGAAAATCACGGAACAACCAATTTTGGTGTTGCTGGATTTCAAAAAGACATTTCAAGTAAAATGTGATGCAAGTGGATTTGAAATAGGGG
>SNQJ01S0005211.1:475473-500871 GCA_010110895.2 Picea sitchensis
CGCGCCCAGTGAGAAGTTAGGGCGCGGGTTCCTTGTTTTTAAGTGGTTTTTTGAGAAATTACTCAGCATGGCTTTGGCTAGGAAGAGGCATGAGTTGGCCTGATGCCAGGTAAACCTGTATGGTGCATTTTAGGGTTATAACACCCTGTTTATGCCAAAAGAACATTTTTTCAAGTTTTCATAAAGCGTGTGCTACCGCAGAGTGCTCAAAACCTACTGAATATGATGCATGTGCTCCTCCCATGTTCTATTGAAGATGAGGATGTCATCCAATTATACTACCACAAAGGATTTGGTGAAGTGTCTCAATACATCATCCATCAAACTCATGAAAGTGGTTGGTGCATTTGTTAAGCCAAAGGGAATGACTAGCCATTCATAGAGACCTTCTTTAGACTTAAAGGTTGTCTTACAGACATTAGTTGGTTTAATGGGATCCTGGTGGTAGCCAGAATTCATGTCAATATTGCTGAAGAAATTTTCCCCCTTGAGTTGGTCAAGAAGGTCATCAATACTGGGAATGGGGTAGAGGTTCCTAACTGTGATTTTTTTTAAGGATCTGTAATCAATGCAGAGTCGCCAAGTCTCATTCTTCTTCTGCACTAGCACAATCAGGCTTCCACAAGGGGAGGAGTTGGGTATGATGTGCCCCTTTTGAAGAAGCTCTTAGATCTGACACTTGATTTCTCCATTATACATCAACATGCACCAATAGACGGGTCCATTAGGTAGAGGTGTGCTTGGGGTTAGATCAATTGGATGCTTGACTTGGTAGTGTGTCAGTACCCCTGTAGGGAAGATGAAGATGTCTCTGTATTCTTCCATGATCCCATCCACTTTCTTCTACTGCAAAGAGAGGCATTGTGTAGAGGCCACAGATGTGGCAGTGAAATTCTTCTTACTGTGAGCATGAATCACAAATAATATGAACTTCCCGGTCTATGAAATTACCTTACTGCATTGCTTAAAAAAGATTAAATAAATAACTGTAGGCAGTGCCACCTATGGGATCCTATACATCTGTCTACCCAAAGTAATAATAACACTGTGGGGTCGAGACTGTCAGAAAGTTTGATTAGGTTGATGGATAGTTGGTATGTATTGTTAGTTTTCATTGATTTCAACCATTGGAGAGTGATATTGTTTATTGATTCCAACCCTTAGTGATTGATGTCAACCCTTGGAGAAAGTCCGGTAGCGAATTCCGGTAGCACAAAGGTTTGGGTAATGGAACCAAGTTTGTTTGATGTATAATGGTATGTGTTTTAATATATTTGAAAGTAATACTATTATATATGGTTATTACATGTCATGAAATTTCCGGTGGTATGTGGAATGTCACATAACTCCTCATGATTAGAGAGTCATGGCCATGTGAAGTTGGAGAACCCAGGTTTGGGTAATGGACCCAAGTTTGTTTGATGTATAATGGTATGATTTTTGATATATTTGTAGGTAATACTATTCTAGATGGATAGAAAATTTCATTCCATTTCTGGTGGTATGTGGAACGTCACATAAATCTTCACGGTTTGAGATTTATGGCCTTACAAAGTTGAAGGACCCTCATATGATTGGCTTGAAAACCCAAAAGGTCAAATAAGTGAAAGTTCTTGCAAAGAAGAAATTATTTAAATAATAAAGTGAAGTGACAAAGTCAAAGAGGACTATTTAAATAATAAAGTGAAGTGACAACGTCAACGAGGACTATTTAAATAATAAAGTGAAGTGAAAAAATCAAGGAGAATTATTTAAATAATAAAGTAAAGTGACAAAGTCAAGGAGGATTATTTAAATAATAAAGTAAATAGAGAACTTTATAATTATGGAAAGTGGTTATAAGAAGGTTAACATTGAAAT
The DNA here is from genome assembly GCA_010110895.2 of Picea sitchensis. Classification (NCBI taxonomy): domain Eukaryota; kingdom Viridiplantae; phylum Streptophyta; class Pinopsida; order Pinales; family Pinaceae; genus Picea; species Picea sitchensis. The sequence goes on from SNQJ01S0005211.1 coordinate 477,334, forward strand.
GAGGAAAATGGGTTAAGTGGTCAACTGGCTATTGGATACATAGACAAGTGGAAAATTGAGCAAAGTTGGACATAGGTGACTATGTGGACAAAGTGACCTAGAAGATGCTTCTAAGGAAGCTACTTGGAGAGTATAAATAAGAGGCAAGGCTCTTTCATTTGGATTACACTTGAGAATATTGAATATCTACAGGTGATTGAGGTAACCAAAGGATATCTAAGCCAAATTTCAGAGGGAAGGTGAAGTAAAGAAGGCTAGAATTCAAGGGAGGATAAATTCTTTTGATGATGCTTTCTATGGTATGTCATTTACATGTCATCTCACCATTTTTGCAATAACGTTTTTTCTAGAATTATTCAGACCGTGAAATTGGGAGTACATTGAGGAAACATATCCAAGTAGCTGTGGTACTAATTTCATCTTGTGGTTCGTTGTATTTTTGGAGTTACACTCCGTGGAAAATAGGGTTTGTGGCTAGTCCTGAAACCATTCTAAAACAAGTGTTTCGGGTAAAAACATCATAACTTCTTCATAAGAGATCCAAATTAAGTAAGACCAAATGTGTTGGTTAGAGTATAGTCTATAGTATTCTGTATAAATTTTTCATATCCATACAACAAAAATTCCGTGCAGGGTACGCTCTAGAAGTTTGCTCTCTAGAATAAGCCAAAATTCAACAAAGTATGCCATTTTTGCTATAACTACTTTTCTTAGAGGTTCCAAGTAGTGACACCTGGAGGAATTGCATAAAACACATTGAAGAACATTGTGTGTTATTTTCATATCTTTATTCATTACAGGTACATAGTTATGATTATTTCAAGTTAGGGTTGTTGACTAATCCAAAACTAGTCATTAGAGACTAAAGTAAAGTTTGATGAAAATGTTAGTCTCTTATTGTTAAAGTTAAGGAAGGTTTGCAGGTATGTGATCATATAAAATAGGTCTATTACAGAGTTACAAATAATATTTGGGTGATGAAATTGATGAGAGCTTTTGGTTGAGGTACATGTTGGGTACATGGTTGAGACAAGTAGTTGATGAGTTGGCACATACATGAGGTGTATAGTTGATGATGTTGGTACATATTGATGAGTCATAGTTGATGAGTAGTTGATGCATGATTGGTATATACTTGGTACATGGTTGGAGGCACTTGTTAGTATTATTGTTGACACATGGTTTATGGATGATGTTCCATACTTGTATTAGTATATTATTAGAAGTACATATTGATCTTGGTGATGATTATGAGTTGTTGTTTTATGCTTGGTTGATGCACATATTTGAGAGTTGTCTTGGTGATTGATCTTGGTGAGTAGATCTGATTTGGTTGATAATATTGATGAGACAGGTTGTTGTGATATGTTGTTTGGACAAGTTGTTGTGATAGGTTATTCGTACAAGTTTGGTGCATGGTTGATGTACTTGTTTATGGTAAAGGTTGATTACAGGTTGTTTGGTACAGGTTGGTGCATGGTTGATGCACTTGTTTATGGTATAGGTTGATTATAGGTTGAGGTACAGGTTGATGAATGGTTGATGCATGGTTCAGGTTGTTTTGTGCAGGTTGATTGGTAAAGGTTTACAAAAATATATCTCACAATGATAGTGTGAGAGTGGTTCCATCATTCTACTTATACATCAGGGTGGTTGGACGGGGCAAGGACAAGTGGTTGTAGCCACCTTCTGGTTGTAGCCGAATAACATAGGGGGTTGTAGCCTCCTTCTGGTTGTATCCAGAGAATTGGGAGTTGGAGCTTCCCTCAGGTTGTATCTTGAGAAACTAGGGGGTTGGAGCCTCCTTCTAGTTAGAGCTGGAAAACAAAGGAAGTTGGCACTTCCAATGAATGTAATTCTTAAAGACATATAAGAAAAAAGATTTCATGGTTTTCTCCCGATTTGGGTTTCCACGTAAAACATTGGTGTATTGTGTATGTGTGTGATTGCTCATTTTTTCATTGTTTATTTACTCTGCAACTATTGGATGATAATGATACATTGATATAACACTTGCATTTTATGGTGAAAAAGAATTAAATCTCTCTATTATTGATTCACCCCCCCCCTCGGTAATCAAACATATAATCATACACCACATGATGCTTCCAAAAATATGGTTATCCTAAAAGAACATCACAAACTTAAAGGGGAGAAATATTACATAGTACCTCATCCTTGAAAGGTTTGAGGCCGTAGGGCAGATGAAACTATTGGTTGATACAAAGATCTCTTCCTTGATGAATCCAACCAATGGTGTAGGGATGTGGGTGTTGTGTCCTTGGCAGGTTCAACCACTTGATGAACTCTACTATAATTAGTTCTTCTGACTACCGTTTTCGAAAATGAAATGAATCAGAGCCCCCCTGAACCACATCTACGAGTGAAAGAGGCATTCCCCTTCCTCTAGTTCTTCTATTTCACTTGGCTGAACTTTGGTGGTAGCAACTATGGCACTAGGTTCAACATTGATAATTAGATTCCCTCCTTCAAGTTTTGACTCAGAATCAGAATCGACCTATGAATCAAAAGCCTTCAGCTCAACCATGAGGGACTTCTTGGAGCGACATTCTTCATTGGTGTGCCAAGTAATTTTATGGTACTCAAACCATTTTCTCGTGTCCTTCTTTGTCTTCTCGTTTCCCTTCTTGTGTTGCAGCTTGGACGGATTGTACTGAGGGTGGCCATCTAGACTTGGTCCCTTGCTGTGTGGATTGGGGTTGCCTTTGCCCTGCTTCAACAGTGAAGGGTTTGTAGATCCAAACTCTCACCTTTTATTCTTAAATTTGAGCTCGATCTTGACAGCGTATCTATAAGCCGTGCCCAATGAGGTGATGTCCAAGAAATCCATTTCTGTTTGAATGTATCTATACAAACAACCGCGGTATTTGAGCACCAAATGATGCTCATAATATTTGATACCCAATTTTGTGCGTAGGATATGGAAAATATTGGTGAATTTTGGTACTGTCTGGTCCCTTTCTTGACGTAGGGTGGTCCATCTAGTGTATTGTTCCTTGTAGCTTCCAACATGGTAGTATTTTTATTTAATGGCATTCTGGAAGGAATCCCATGTAGGGGCCACTGCAAAAATTGCAGATTCCTGCACGACCCTTTGCTCATAGTAAGTATCCCACCAATATTTAGCATGGGAAATGACCTTGAGGAGTGGAAAAGTGATCTTTTCCCTATTAGAAAAATTGTCAACTAAAAATTATCCTTTGAGCAGATTCAACCATTTATCTACAACATCTACATCTATCATTCCTTCAAATATTTGATTATCAAAATTTACCTGTACCTTGAAGGGGGTTGCATGGATGCTTGATGAAGATTCTTCTCTCGTGGGAAACCGTCGAAGGATCTACCCAAATTTTTCCATCATTTCGTTCCTTTGTTGCGCGAGGGATTCCTCTAACAACATTTTAATAGGATCTCTTGCTCCATCATATTTATTTTCATCTCCCATGGTTTGTTCTTAGGCTCTACGCGACCGATCTGGTAATGGCTCGATTGGTTCGAGTCCCAACTTCTTGTACCTAGACCTTGTCGCCGACATGCACAAACAAAAATAAATGAAGAGGAGACCACTTTGATACCATTGATACAGATTTAGGAGTGGAACGAACTGATTAAAAGACTTGATATCATAAACATAGAGATAGGAAGAGTAACACAAATATCTAGTGAACAATATCTTCTATTAAATAAAGAAATAGGTTGAAACTATGAAACTGCAAAATTGAAACTTGCTCGAATGGTGGTAGCTATCTCTGAGAAGAGATGTGGCTGCTACACGCATCCGTCTAAGCAGAATGAATTAAAATGAGGCTCCATAGGCCCTTTTCATATTACTCATGAATGCCAAAACCCTAGACATCCAAAAACCTAACCCTAGAAGGTGAAACGCCAAAAGTCATGTGGGTCCTATGGGTAAGTTGGTGTAATTTGGTAACTCAACTTCCTAAGGTCGTAAATTTTGCATACGACCTCATTTTTAAGCATGTGATAGCCCATTGGAAAGGTATTTCAGAGAAATACACATTATGCCATCAGACTTTGACTCAGTTTATAGTCTGACTATGGCGAGTAAAAAAAACAACGTTTAGGGACCCCAAACAACCCTCGAAGTACAACAAGATGTGCTGAAATGAAAAAATACAAAATAAGCCAGTTGGATTAGGCGAGAGGCCACCCATATATACCTGGAGAATGTGTGAGGATTCAGACAACCCCATAAGTGTATACCTCACAATTATAAAGAAGTACAGAAAGACGTACTGAATACAAAATTAATATGAGGAGTCAATTGGAATAGGTGGGTGGCCACCAATATCCACCTGGATCACTTATCCTTAACCCGATAGTGTTTTAATACATATACATCGGTTTTCCCTTGACACATGCGTACATATGCAAGATGTCTTTCTATAGGGCGCGTAGATATGCAATTTTCTCCTGAACAATCACGTACATCATCCTTTTTTTCTTGATTTTTGCGTTTGACGTTTGATGGGTAAGTTTTGATGGTTGTTGAGTATTCTTAGGTCTTTGCCATAACTGTTAAGTGCCTGTAGAGTGATAAGAAACCTTTATTTGGTTAAATTTTCGAGCGATTTTTCTTTCTCATCATCTTTTTCATTATTTGTCCTTGCATATTGGGTTGTGTGTTTGCTTCTTGATAGCCTACTTGGTTTGTCTCTGATTTCTTATAGTAGGATATTTATATCAAGTTGTTGTTCAGTCCTTGCATTTTCATTCTTTTATATTGAAAATACAAAAAAAATTACAGAATTGGCATTGTTGGCATTTGATATTTTGGGTTATTATCATTGATCTTAGTACATGTATGGAAAGATTGGATCTTATTTGAAATCACATAATTGAATTGAAAATTGCATTTTGAAAAGATTATCATTTATTGAGAATTGAAGTTATGACTTTGCATTTTATTCATATTCATTTATTTTATTTGCTGAGTCATAACATCATTAGTTTCACGACCACACCTTTTGAGTAAACCAAGCCACTAAAAGTAACACTGATAAATTTAAAATTGATTAGAAACGATTTTATTTCTCAGGGTGCACAAACTAAATTAAGATTTAGAGCCTTGGAATAGGATTTTGTGAGTAAAATTCTCCAAGGCTATTAAACTCAACATATGTGTTTGACTAAGGGAGCGGTGATGTCCATTGTATAATTGGTGATGTCAAGAGGATCTGCTCACACCGGAGTTAAGCACGAGGTCGCACAAATTTGTTTGAGGAGATATCCCTCCAATACCTTCTTAGCGTCTGAGATATTTCTAGGGATCTATTCATATATAGGGGTCTTGCTAGTACCTTTACCTCTGTGAGAGGCGATGCTTTTGAGATTTAGGGCATTGTTACCCTTCCCATATGGTGGACCTGACTTATGACTGTTCTCCTGCGCATTGATTATATCATGGTGGATTATTTTCTTGACATAGGTAGCCACATAGGTTACTTGCAAGGGTTATTCTGTAGGTACCCTGGGTAAGATAAGGGTCATAACAACCTTTATGGAGGATTAACTCTCCAAGGGGATTTGACCGAATGGTTGTTAAGACCATGAGGGACCTTATAATTTATTTTGATACCTACAATATTTTGAAGGGAGTCTCAGGCCCCTCTTGGGCGAGGCATACCTACTTTAGTGAGGGAGACCCCTTTCATCCCCTTTCAGCCACTTTATCATGTTTGTGTGCATATTGGCATTTTTTGTTTATTTTGGTGCTCTCTTTGATTGTTAGTTGGCCTTAGGATTTGTTTTTATATCTCAAGTCTTGAGTCATCATGGAGCTAGACCAACTTCCTCACAGGTCTCATCATTTGTTGAAGTTACCACCACATATTGAGTATTTTCCTTCGAAAAGGAGTAAAGTTATCAACCGTGGTACAAAAACCTCCACCTACCAGACTTGTGGTCATACACGTATGAGTACCGAGTCGAGTAGGAAATATCATGTGTGTCCTTCAACTCCCATACCTACTATAGTTAATGGCACTCCGACACATTCAACCACCATGGTTGTAGTGCTGGAGGTTCCTACCATCACTCTTGTCTAGCCTATAGTTAATACTCAACCTATAGTCATGAACCATTTTGGGTCTCTTTTTCATTCACTGGGCTACAATACTCAATCAATCCCTATGGCCTCTAGCCCTTTTTCTTATGGTATGCCAAATTTCACGTCAAAATTTTCATCCTCCATTCCAACATCTAATCCAAATACTAGTATTGGACTTGGGGTATGGCTCCTCCACATATTCCATTCTTGTTTTGCAGTGCTCATATTCCACAAATGACTCCTATAGTTGAAATCCTACCTCCTTTTCAACCTGGGTCTAATACTGGTCTTAATGTTCCTAGATGGAGTAATCAACCAGGAAAACAAGATGCTACTTCTGTTCTTTCCTTTACACCTACCTCCTCCACAATGATTCTGATCAACATGTTTGGCATGACGAATCCACCTCTATCCTCCGAATTCCCACTTGGAGGAGGTTAGTTTCAAAATTTGGGAAACCCCCAACTTGGAGCTACTCTAGCTAGGGGAAATATTTATAATCCTCATCATAACATTCCTACTAGAATGGTGCCCAACCAACCATTTATGAATCATTTCGAAGGGGGGTTTTACAATCCTGGACAGGACCATGGTGCATATCAGAACCCTGGATGGGCTGCAATTCCCCAACAACAATATTTCTTGGGATCTTGGGGCCAAATTCTGCAACCTCGTATCTCTTTTCTGTCCATGCTCAATTTACTAGACTTGTCAAGGTTTATGAATGACCCGGTGCATCATGACCAGACATGGTCCCCCGTCCCCACCAAGATTCCTTCAGATATTCTGAAATTCAAAGGAAAGACTGGGGAGGATCCTGGTGATCACGTCACTACTTTTCATATTTGCTACTCTTCTAATTCCCTTAATGACGACTCTATTTGTTTAAGATTGTTTTGACGCACCCTCACGAGGGTCACAACAAAATGGTAGATAGAGCTACTAGGAGGGACATACATAAATTTTAATCATATGGTTTTAGTCTTCCTCAACCACTTCCAATTGCCGGTTCGTTACGATGCCGACATAGAACTTCTGTCAGCCTTCCACTAGGAAAAATCCACCCATATCTCATATCACATATAAGAGTGGCGTAGACAGAAGAGGTTGATCAAGGCCTACATTCCTCTAAAGTTCCTGTTGTAATGGTTTCTTAAGTCTTTACAACCTTATATTTCGAAGGATGTTTCTACATCCAGAGTTACATCTAAGGAAGAAAAGATTTTTAAATCCCAAGAATTAGATCTTATATATTCTCAGTGTGGGATGTTATAAAAAGTTCTTCTAGATGCACTGAGGTCAAGATACGACCATAGAAAAAATCCTGGGAATCATGTCAATGGAATTATAGGTTACGCAACTGTTAAATATACATAATTGGTGACAAGCCAATTAAAAGAGTTGTGTCTAAACTAGTCTGTAGGAGGACAAGCTTCATTTGTGTCCTCCACTCCCACTCAGTTGGTGGATGTGCATTCTATGCAGTCATCAACCAAACCAAATGGTAACCAACAATTAGGAGGGAATAAAAGGAAAGGATGTGGTAAAAATTGTAAGGGTGGGAGGAATAATAATAATAATAAACCCAAGGACAACGTTAACAATTAGAAATCGAACAATAATGCTAGTGAGGGAAAGAAAAAAGGAAAAAGGTGAAATTTCCTTGTAAGCTTTGTACTGATGATCACCTTACCCACTTGTGCCCCAAACTTGAGGAAGTTGCGAGGCTCTTGTCTCTACCACTCACTATGCTAACTAATCTTTTTTCGCATAATCATCACATGGACTCAAGATCCTCTAATGACGAAAATGTGGTGAGTGGAAATCAAAACCCACCGGAGAAAGACGATGACTGTCTATACATAAATATGGTCAAGTCACAGATTAACGTAGACAATCAGTCTCAATATTACTACCCTTTGCAGGATGTTCCTGGTATAGAGTCTCCCCCTCTTCCAGAGACGCCTTTATAGATAGAAAAGCCAGAGCCTCTGCCTAGTGTTCTGAAAGGAGTACTTAAACACTCTACCCACAACCCTAATGATAGAGATTCCCATAACTACTCCATTGTTGAGGATTTGGGTCAAACCCCTTGTGTGATGTCGGCTTTGGAGGTACTCCAGACATGTCCTTCATAGAGGAATAACTTGTTTTTTTCATTACGAGCTCTAGACCCATGTGGCTCTAAGGTTATAAAGTTCAACGTCATGGATGTGAAGCCTCACTTTACTTACCACGTGGCCTTTCAAATCCATGTGGATTATTCAAAGTATACCATCAAACATACTTTTGTTGATGAAGGCATTGCAATGTGTGTGATGTCCCTAACCTGCTAGAAAGCCATTGGCTCTCCAACCCTCTCTCAATATCTGACCATTTTGACTGCATTTGATGGTTGTTCTTTCCATCCCCACGATATTATTACTACCTTTCCGGTCCAGTTAAGAGGGAAGACAATCTAGGTGGATGTCGAGGTGGTAGATGTGCCCCTCGCCTATAACTTATTACTAGGGTGTAACTGGACTTATGATATGAATGTCATCGTATCGTCCATTTTTTGTACTTTATGTTTTCCTCACGATGGGAAAATTGTGACAATTGATCAGTTGTCCTTCACGTACACTATCCCCAATGCATCAGTTGGGCTGTCGATCCCCATGATCGACAATTCTCAGCTGGCAACTGAGGATATTGGTGTCGGAATGTATTCCTCCCTTATGGGTAGTTCTAATTATGTATCTGATGCATATGCTAATTATGTTTTAGATTGGAATTTGTCATATAATTGAAGTAAAGAAAACACATTCACCAATGTACACATTGTAATATAAGAAAAGTCGAAGACCAATGTTTTTTTGTATTTCATCTCTCCAAAAAATATGGTGTCATAGTACAATATTGGGTCTCACACCCTCAAAATACATATAGGACCGATCAATACAATAACCACAACATCTACTCCTAAGGCGTCAGATGTGTGTCATGATAATAGAGTACGACATTCATGAGACATTGGAAGAGTTGCACCCAAGCAAGGGGAACAACTACCACTTGTTGTTGCATCGCCTCTGATAGATCCTCTTCCTGAACCATAGGAATTCTTTGTGTCAAATGAGACAGGTTTCCCTACACATTTTGAAGCACTCTCTCAGCATATCCTCTCGCTATCTCATCTCCTCGGTACCTCTGCCGGTGTCGTGGGAGTCCATATATCCTATGCAGATCAACATCTATGTATTAATACATGTTTAAGTTAGTACTTGACATCATCCAAAAATAATTTTATTTTTCTTTCATAAAAATACTAAAAAAATGAAATATTTAAAAAACTGTTTCATACCTATGTCTCTGTCCATCCCAACATATGGGTATTTTTCCATATCTATGACCTACTGACGCCACCAGAAGAAAAACTCGTCGTTGTAGGGTGCTGGTACCCTACCACCCCACAACAGCCTCATCACCATGGTCCACTGTGCCATGGATGGATCATGAGGTACATGCAGAACAATATCGACTCTAGGGCCCAAGCTTGGAACCTAATGAAAGAAAAAACTACATAAGATAGATGCAAACCCAAAGTTCCTCTTTCTACCTTGTTCATAGTCTGTCATTTGGATATTCATGTTTTCTAGCAGTGAGGTGCACCAATTGTAAACTGTACGTCACAAGCACTCCACTGAGTAGAAAATAAGTGGCCTTGATGCCTGATGCAATGAGGCCGACAATGTGATCCATGCCAACACTAGGTCAATGCTCTTGAGACTCAGGTTGTTGATCGTTCTGATCAGGAGTTGGCTCCCTAACTTCTCAGTGCCTGCAACATAGTGAGTGGATATGTATTCCTCTATATTAATGCCACTCCCAACTCCCTGGAATTTGAGGTTCACCACCTCGCCTCGACGTGATAATCCTATCAGAAAGTATATGTCCTCAACTTCAATCCTCAATGGTTTCCCATCGAGGTTGAAGGCCTCTGTATTTGGATCCCAATAGTTCACTAGCATCTGGATCAGTCTCACTTGAGCCCTCATTCCTTTGAGAGCCCAAAATTTATATATTCCACATCTTATTAATTCCATTTGGGCCCCTGGATCTCTTTCTACTATAGCATCAACCTCTTCATGCTCTCTTTCTCTCCACTCTATCACCATCCTGCAAGTTTAAAATCAAATTTTAGGTCAATATTGTTTAAAAATTTCAACTCATGGACTTATACACAAGTTGCAGTTTACACAGTCACATATATGTGATATGTTTTGATAAAAATCACATATATGGTTGTGTATACATGAACCGATGATCTACAACCCGCGTATACCATAGTTTCTAATTTACACCTTAAAATACTAAAACATTGAAGCCTAAATTAAAATTTTAAACCAACAGAAATGAAGAGAAGGGAAAGAAGATTTACTTGGTCGAGACAGTTCTCAATTTCGTCACCCGTAGCTCCCACAATCAACAGTTGAAGATAGGGGGTAATTTGGTCTAAAATGCACTATTTGGGTAAAAAATATAAATGATGGTAAATTGGTTATTTTTTTACTATTTATAGAAAATTGTTTACCCACTTTGCATACTTTTTCTTAATTTTTGACCTAAATGGACTAATAGTGTAGTGGAAGGAGTTGTTTTGTCTAGGGATTCTTTCAAGTCTAGTGTTTTGCCGCTCGTTCATGACTTTGGAAGGTATATTTCTTTGACTAACATATATGATAGGTCGTCCATCCATTCTTTCATTTTGCATTATCCAATGACTGCGATCCATATGCCTTAGGTACAAACCCATTTATTAGCTTCACATAACTTCCTTATTGCTAATAGAAGTGTCATTATTGAATGGTAGAGACTTACCAAACATGGGTGCCCTAGTTAGAACCTTTGTTCCATTCGGTTCCCATGCATAGATTTTCCATAGGACCGGGAGTCCCTTATAATTAATATGACTTTTCATTCGAACCTCATTTCTTACTCATAAGCATGCTGACCTATACCTATGGGACTCCCACCGGGTCTTGTTTAAGCTCTTTTCTGACTCTCTCAAAAATATAAAAGATTTCTGAGTGAATTTGTCTCTTTCACACTCATAAATTGGATCTAAAAGGAAGTCTATTTGGTGTAGGTTTAACCCTTTTTCAGACCAAGTAGACTAAATTTACGAAAAAGGACATTCTTTGGAGTTAAGTTTTAATTGCATCTCATTCTCTTGCTTGTAGTATTGAGCCTATTGCCGGTTATCGCTTTCACATTATAATCTTATCACCTCAACAATTTGCATCATCAACTAAGAAGAGCCTTGTTTATATCCTTTGTAGCTTGACACCCTATACCCCAAGAGGAAACATTCCCCCGAGTGTCCATATCCTACATGCACCTCCTTGCATTGAGCATAGGTATGTTCCACTGTTGGAACTAGTTTCTTACTCACTACACTCATTTCCTCCTTTGCATCATAACATTCATTTGACTATGAAAAACCAAAAAAATACGGGCGAGAAAAGAAAATTATCTCATGTTGGCAGCAGTCATGCCGCCTTTGAACAAAGCACAAACTTTTGAGTCCACTTGTCATCAAAATTTAGTGTTTAGCATGAACTTAGGAAGTTGAGCTCATTACTTAGAGTTTAATCCCTTGACTGGTTACTCTTCCAGTCCCTATGGATATTTTTATTGGTGCCTCTTGCATCACAAAGTTTCATCATCAAGTATATGCTGCTAGAGTCATCCATATGTCTCATGATCTTGTTCAAAGGATGTCTATCAACTTATGTTGACCATTTCTCAGAAATCTTGACATTGCATGTCGGCCATACCCTTAGTGTGTCTCAGAGTTACATGAAGTTGTAGTCTGGTGCAGACCACTCAACCCTTTATCGTCCGTCGGGTCAAGGTACGCTACAGGATCACGCTAATTCCTACCTTTGAGTCGGATTGACTCTTCGATTCCTCTTCGGGTAATCCCACGCACATAAAATGGTGCTTCTCCACAGGTCCTTATGAATTGAACCCACGCGATCAAACACGAAGCATCAATTCCAATCCCCCTCTGACCAAACAATGTGATCATATTTCTCATGATTTTGGAACTTCGAAGTTCGTGACTTCTCCTTCCAAGTCACTCAACTCTTCACCTTCCGAAACCTGAACTTCATATACTCCTAAATGCTTGTCACATCCTTTCCCACGATAGTATCACGTTTCGCAATTTCGAGAGTCTCAGAAACAAAATCCCAATTCTTATCCTCCGAAGTGCTGAAATGCCAAGTTTCGACACACTTCACCAATAGCTAGCCCCACAACGAAACTTCTCTCTCTGTCGGGACTTCGCACTTCGTGATTTTGAAAATATTGATGCAAGGTTTTCGATCCTTCAACTCGTGAATCCCTGAAGTGAGAATTCATGAGTGATCCAACGGCCCTTGCCGACTTGGATCCTACAGTCCGATTTATCCTGAGCTTGCACTTGAAGAATACTTGTCGTAACTTCCTTGCTCCTTTGCAAGATCTGATGGCTCTTGGGATTTCATGAATTCTCCATGGAGAATTCCGACTATCCAATTCCTCTTTGACAACTCCTACAAAATGAACAAGGTATTCCTTCATGGAACTTGTCCACCGACAAAACAACTTTGCTACGCCTCCTTCCAACACTTCAAGGCACTATCCCTCTTGAGCCTTTCTTAGACAACTTCGAAGACTCTATCTCTCCTGAGCTTGCTTGAAAATCCTCAAGTACTCTAGGGATAACTCTTGCACGCACTCCTACTGGCACTTCTTCAAATACGCTCTAGTATTTGAACCCCTTCGACTATGTGCACTCTCTGCAACAACAACCTTTCAACAATTCCCTCAGGTTGTAAGCTCTGAGACTCTAATCGGCTTGCGCACACCTTGCACAGCTCTTGTGCTTAACTTTCACTTTCGCAAGAATGAGAACAATGTTATCCCTCTTGAGTTTTCAGAGATAAAAACTCTGAACCCTTGTCAACACACTCCTTGCATACAAACTCCACTGCACTCCTTGCAGGAATTTTACTCACTCAGGTTGAGAAACAATTGAAACTCATTCCTTACTCTCTCTCTCTCTCTCTCAGATTTCAAACATTCAACAAGAAAATCATTCATACATAGCGTAACAACAAATGTATAACATAAAGGGTAAATTAACCATGAGCATAACATTCAACATGCATACACAAAAAGCATTAGAACACCATGAGTCTGAATCAAAGCTTCATGTATTAATTCAAGACTTCTGTACATGGTTGTTTTCAAATACAACTCTCTGCTTCTTCTTCTCTATGCTCTATGCTCCATTGACAATGTTAATGTTACAATGATACAAGATGAGGGTGTCTATATCCGTTTTCCCTCTAGCTCCTAAAACTGTCTAATCTGCAATTCAAAGCTACCTACTTACATTTACTACACATAAATGTTTCTACCTACTACAGATGTGAGTGAATCACTCATGATCTGTTTACAATCTACTAGTGCCCCTCCACTTAATTATTTCATTTAATATCTGCACATTTATTTCAAAACATTTCAAAACACTTTTGACAACGTGTTGAAATGTGTTGGCGCTTGTCCCAGCTGTCTTCCGCCTCCGCGCTTTCTTGTTGTTGGCGATGCTTCTGCATCATACTCCCTCTCTTGAAAATTTTCATGGGCTCCTATCCATGAACTCTCGCATGGTCTGCCCATGCTTTTGGATCTCTGCTTCATTTTCCAAGCTGGTGTCTTCAACTGGATGTCCCTTCCACTTGACCAATTATTTAAAATATTCCTTTTGCCTGGTCCTCTTACTAACTCGTTTGTCCAGTATGCTTTCCATTTGCGGTTTCTCTACAACTGGCATATGTTTAGTCCACTGAACCTCTAGTTGTTCATTATCTTCTTTTGCTTCTTCAGCTTTATAAGGGTACAAATCTAAGATGTTGAATATCAGAGAGATTTCGATCCCATCGAGTAATTCGATCTCATAAGCATTTGTCACAAATTTCCTTATGATCCTGCATGGTCCAATTTTCTTCATCTTGAGCTTGTTATACGTTCCCCTTGGGAACCTTTCCTTTCTCAAGTGTGCAAGGATCAAATAACCAACTTTGAACTGGAGTTCTCTCCTATGTTGATCTGCTCTGTGCTTATACTCCTGGCTTGAACTCTGCAATCGCTCCTTCACCTGGCTGTGAAGTTCCCTCATTGCCTCGACAAAATCTTTTGCACTAGCACTCCTAGTCACAGTATGTTCTGAATCTCTCAATTCTGAAACTCCTCTTGGCTGCATCCCATAAACAATTTGGAATGGACTCTGCCCTGTTCTCTTATTGATTGAATCATTATAAGAAAATTCTACCTATGGCAGAATGTTGTCCCACTGACTTTGATGTTCAGTCACCAAACTTCTCAGCAAGTCTCCCAAACTTCTGTTCACAACTTCTGTCTGTCCATCCGTCTGAGGATGATAAGCTAAATTGAATGACAAGTTTGTTCTCATCTTTTTCCATAAGGTTCTCCAAAATTGTCCCATGAACTTGGTGTCTCGATATGAAACTATTTTCCTTGGTAAGCCGTGAAGTCTATCAACTTCTTTGAAAAACAGATACGCAATGTGAGTTGCATCACTGGTTTTCTGGCATGGTATAAAATGTGCCATCTTAGAAAATCGGTCCACCACTACAAAGATCGAGTTGAACCCTCTTTGTGTTCTTTGCATCCCCAACATGAAGTCCATGCTCGCTGCATCCCACGACCTCTCAGGTATGGGTAACGATTGATATAAGCTTGCATTCTGCTTCCTTCCCTTTGTGTGCTGACAAATTCTAGATTTGTCCATGAATCTTTTGATGTCTTCTCTCATTCCTGGCCAAAAATATGACTCATTTAACTTTGAGAACATCTTATCATGACCGAAATGCCTAGCCAATCCTCCACTGTGTTTCTCCTTCAACATATTCTCCCTCATAGAGCATTTTGGAATACAAAGTTGATTACCCTTAAACAATAATCCTTCCTGGATCATGTATTCTATCCATTGACTTTTGTCCCTGAGAATTGGATTCTCAGCTACTTCATACGCCTCCCTAAAATCTGGATCATCTATGTACATATCCGTGAGGTTATCAAAACCCAAAGTTTTGACTCTAAATTCCTGCACCAGTAAACATTTCCTGCTCAAAGCATCAACAACTTTGTTAGCAGTTTCGGAAATATGCTTGATTACAAAAGTAAAGTTCTGCATGTATTCAACGCATTTAACATGTCTTTGATTCAACTTCTCCTGTTGAGTCACAAATTGCAAAGCATGATTATCACTGTATAAGACAAACTGCTTAGGACTCAAATAGTGTCTCCATTTCTTCAATGCCTGAATAATAGCATAGAACTCCTTGTCATACATGGAGTATTTTATTTTGGCTTCGTTCAGCTTCTCACTGAAGTATGCTATCGGCCTGTCTTCTTAGCTCAAGACTGCCCCTATTTCAAATCCACTTGCATCACATTTTACTTGAAATGTCTTTTTGAAATCCAGCAACACCAAAATTGGTTGTTCCGTGATTTTCCTTTTCAAAAAATTGAAGCTTTTCTCTGCTTCTTCTATCCAATGAAAAGATTTATGTCTTTTCTTCATTGTGTCCATCATTGGTGTGCTAATTCCACTGAAATTCCTGACGAATTTTCTGTAGAAACTAGCGAATCCATGAAAACTTCAAACCTCAAATATACTCTTCGGTGATGGCCAATTCTTAATCACCTCCACTTTATCTGGATCCATCCTCAACTTGTCTGCAGAAATAGAAAACCCTAAATAAATGAGCTCTGTCTTCATGAATGAGGATTTATTCATGTTTATCAACAAATTCTCTTGCTGTAGCCTCTGCATCACTGTAGCCAAATGTTTCAGATGCTCTGCCTTTGTTTTACTGAAAATCAACATGTCATCAAGATAGACAATGACAAATTTTCCGATGAAATCCTTTAGGACTTCATTCATCAATTTCATGAAGGTACTTGGCGCATTTGTTAATCCAAACGACATAACAAGCCATTCATACAACCCCTCATTTGTCTTGAAGGCTGTCTTCCATTTGTCACCTTCTCTCATACGAATATGATGATATCCACTCTTCAAATCAATCTTTGAAAAAAATCTTGCTCCACTCAAGCAATCCATCAAATCATCCATTCTTGGTAACGGAAATCTATACCTGATGGTAATCTTGTTAATTGCTCTTGAGTCAGTACACATTCTCCAGCCTCCGTCTTTCTTTGGACTGAGTACTGTTGGAACAACACATGGAATCAAGCTTTCTCTAACCAACCCTTCGTCCATTAAATCCTGGACCTATCTTTTGACCTCTTCATTCTCCTGTAGCGTCAATCTGTACACTGCTTTGTTCGGTAAACTAGCTCCAGGTATGAGATCAATGTGATGACTTACACTTCTGATCGGTGGAAACGAACGAGGTAGTTTGTCCACTACTATGTCAGCAAAGTTTTCCAGTAGTTGCTGGATTGCTTCTGGTAAATCATC
The DNA here is from genome assembly GCA_010110895.2 of Picea sitchensis. Classification (NCBI taxonomy): domain Eukaryota; kingdom Viridiplantae; phylum Streptophyta; class Pinopsida; order Pinales; family Pinaceae; genus Picea; species Picea sitchensis. The sequence goes on from SNQJ01S0005211.1 coordinate 493,968, forward strand.
CACCCTCATATTGGTTAAAAAAATTCTAGGCTTTATGACCACAATGAATTGTGGATCTTCCTTCTTCTTAACCTCCTTAAGAATTTCCTTCCCACTCATGAGAAGTACAGTGTTGCTTACCTCTAGTTTCACTTTTTTGTCCTTAATCGGCAACAACATGTGAGTTCTCCCATTCTTATCTAGGGTATATGTGTTCTTTCTCCCATCATGAACCACATTTCTGTCATATTTCCATGGTCTACCCAGCAATAGATGACAAACATCCATGGGAATGACATCACACAATATCTTATCGTTATATCCCCCTATTTTAAATTCAACTAAACATTGCTTAGTGAAATTTACCTGATGTCCTTTTTGTAGCCATGAAACTTTGTATGGGCTTGGATGTTCAATAGTCTCTAGCTCCAGCTTTTCTACCATCTCTGTAGAAACGAGATTGTCTGTGCTACCACTGTCCACAATGACCTTGCATACCCTGTCTTTGGTATTGCAAGCAGTCTGAAAAAGAATGTTCCTTTGCACTGGATTCTCCGCCTCCTTTTCTGGCGTTAAGAGAGCTTTCCTCATCACCAATGATCTTCCGCCTTCAACATCCTCAGTTTCAACATTCCGCCTTTGTGCTTCGGCAATGTGAGTCTCCCCACCTTATTTATTCTTATCTGGACATTCATAAGACTTGTGCCCATTCTTTCCGCATGTGAAGCATTTTATTACTCCACCTTTGCCTCTTCCTCTTCCTCTAGCGCGAGGAAAAGTGTTATTATCAGCATATTATCCTCTCTGTTCAGCATACTTCCCTCTCTGTGAGATTCCACCTCTTTCATATTGAGGTTGAGGTTTCTTCCACTCTTCCTTAGACTTTTGATTCCTATCTTGGACAATTGTTTTGCCTCTGGGCTGACTTCTGCCTCGGCCACTTTGAATTTTCTTTCAGCTCAACTTCTCTTCAGCCTTCAAATCCATCTGATAAGCATATTCTACACTCCGAATGATCATCATGCTCATCTCATCCTGAATGTCGTATCTCAAAACATTCATATACCTAGCAACCTTTTCATCATCACTTTCGTGATGACCTGCCCTGATGTTTAGCTTGTAGAAATCTTCTGTGTACTCCTTCACTGACATCAGTTTCTGTCTCAAGTTCTACATCCTTTGAAATAGAGTAATTTGATAATCCTTGGGTATGAATTTCGCCTTCATCTTTGCAATCATTCTATCCCAACTCTTGCTTTTTTGCTTGCCTTTGCAGCATCTGTCAGCTTGTAGTTCATCCCACCACAATGTTGCATGTCCTTTAAGTCTCGTGACAACATGTTTGATCTTCTTGTCTTCCTCAACATCTTCATAGTCAAAATATGTGTCCAGAACCCTAATCTAGTCTAGAAGCTCTTCAACATCCAGGTTTCCTTCGTATACTGGAATGTCCATTTTTTCTCTAGCACCCATCCTTGCAACAACCCTAAGTAGGTGTTCATTTGCTGCATCTTTTGCTACAACTTCTTCTCTTTCATGTCCAGCTTCATCTTCACTTTCATATTCACTGACATCTCCAACATCGGCTATGTGGCTCTGTGCTGTCTCCATGTCCTCGAGTCTGGCACGTAGATCACACATCTCTCTTTCTACGGCTGTATCAGGCACTTTCCTATCCCTTATTCTTTGCATTTCCCTTTCCTCTAGTGGATTGGGTGTTTGTCTATATCTTCTTCTCGGTGGCATGGTAAATCTTTCTTTTCCCTGCTATAGAAAGCAAAGAAATCTTTCTGGGCTCTGATACAAGAAATTGTGCAAACCGCTCAACCCTCTATCGGCCCTTGGGTCAAGGTCCACTACAGGATCATGCTAATTCCTACCCTTGATTCGGATTGAATCTTCGATTCCTCTTCGGGGAATCCCACGCACATAAAATGGTGCTTCTCCACAGGTCCTTATGAATTGAGCCCATGCGATCAAACACGAAGCATCAGTTCCAATCCCCCTCTGACCAAACAATGTGATGATATTTCTCGTGATTTCAGAACTTCGGAGTTCGCGACTTCACGAATTCTCCTTCCAAGTCACTCAACTCTTCACCTTCCGAAATAACAACTTCTGATATGTTGAAACACTTGTCGCGTCCTTTCCCATGACATTATCGCGTTTCGCAATTTTGGGAGTCTCGGAAACGAAATCCCAATTCTTATCCTCCGAAGTGTCGAAATGCCGAGTTCCGACATGCTTCACGAATAGTTGGCCCCACAATGAAACTTATTGCTCTGTCAGGACTTCACACTTCGCGATTTCAAGAATCTTGATGCAAGGTTTTCGGTCCTTCAACTCGCGAATCCCCGAAGTGAGAATTCACGAGTGATCCAACGAGTGATCCAACGGCCCTTGTCAACTTGGATCCTACGGTCTGATTTCTCCTGAGCTTGCACTTGAAGAATACTTTCTGTAACTTCCCTACTCCTCTGCAAGATCTGACGGCTCTAGGGATTTCGTGAATTCTCCACGGAGAATTCCGACCGTCCAATTCCTCTTTGACAACTTCCACGAAATGAACAAGGTATTCCTTCACAGAACTTGTCCACCGGTAAAACAACTTTGCTATGCCTCCTTCCAACACTTCAAGGCACTAGCCCTCTTGAGCCTTTCTTTGACAACTTCGAAGACTCTATCTCTCCTGAGCTTGCTTGAAAATCCTCAAGTACTCCAGGGATAACTCTTGCGTGCACTCCTTGTGACACTTCTTCAAATACACTCTAGTATTTGAACTCCTTCGACTCTATGCACTCCTTGCAACAACAACCTTTCAACAATTCCCTCAGGTTGTAATCTCTGAGACTCTACTCGGCCTGTGCACACCTTGCACAACTCCTGTTCTTAACTTGCACTTCAGTGAGAATGAGAACAATGTTATCCCTCCTGAGTTTTCATAGATAAAAAATCTGAACCCTTGTCAACGCACTCCTTGCAGACAAACTCCACTGCACTCCTTGCAGGAATTTTACTCACTCAGGTTGAGAAACAATTGAAACTCATTCCTTACTCTCTCTCTCTCTCTCTCATATTTCAAACATTCAACAAGAAAATCATTCATACATAGTGTAACAACAAATGTATAACATAAAGGGTAAATTAACCATGAGCATAACATTCAACATGCATACACAGAAAGCATTAGAACACCATGAGTCTGAATCAAAGCTTTATGTATTAATTCAGGACTTCTATACATGGGTGTTTTCAAATACAACTCTCTGCTTCTTCTTCTCTATGCTCTATGCTCCATTGACAATGTTAATGTTACAATGATACAAGATGAGGGTGTTTATATCCATTTTCCCTCTGGCTCCTAAAACTGTCTAATCCACAATTCAAAGCTACCTACTTACATTTAATACACATAAATGTTTCTACCTACTACAGATGTGAGTGAATCACTCATGATTTGTTTACAATCTACTAGTGCCCCTCCACTTAATTATTTCATTTAATATCCGCACATTTATTTCAAAACATTTCAAAACATTTCAAAACACTTTTGACAACGTGTTGAAATGTGCTGGCGCTTGTCCCAGCTGTCTTCCACCTCCACGCTTTCTTGTTGTTGGCAATGCTCCTGCATCATAGTCCTATTATGCACCCTGGTCCTACTTTCCTTATGGGTATGTAACCTTGAACCCAACATTTGACATATCCTCATTGGTCATTGACTAGGGGGTTTCCCTTGTCTTCGACGACAAGAAATATATTCACACATTGGGATTCGTGAGGCATCTTGGATGCCATTAGCCTTATTGGTGGTTTCCTCACCTTTGTTAGAAGTTTTCATTATTGGATGTTATTCAGAGGGTATTTTTTGTGCAATGCTTGCATTTGGTGCATGAGAAAGATGCACATGGTCGTTGGTTTGTGAATATGTTCTTCATCCGAGTTTGTCCAAATCATCAAGCTACTGCTTTGTACATAGTGCTAACTAATGAGAGATTCCTTAATTCTCTCCTTTCAATGGGTCTCCTTCCATCAAATTTAGCTCATCTATTCTGGAAATGAGGCCTAGAGTCCTATGAGTGCCTAAGGGCTTGCAGTCATCAGTGGCAGGTTCTCTCACCATAAACAATTGGGAATACATAAATGTCTCCTGATTGAAGGATTCTTCAAGTGTTCGACTTCAACACCTTTATTCACACTTGTAACAATGTACTCGGTGCCTTGATACCTACTTTCATAATCAGTAGGCTGTCTCACATTTGTTAACGGTATACCTTAATGACCGTTAATCAAACAAATTCTCATTGTGTTCAAACTCAATTCCGTTACTCACATGATGTAGACTTGCACCTTTGGCAGATCGTGTAGAAGACTTGAAGACATTAGTTCATAGTCACAAATTTCTTGAGCTATTGCTATCATTCATTGGACCAATACCTATATGACTTCAATGATCATGGGAGATCAAATTGTACTCCATTGTATACATATATCTTCATATTGATTTTGAGACTAGTTTTCACTGGGCCTTGTTCGTGACTATGACAGCCTATGGCATGCATCTACTTTTGTATTTCCCATTCATGGAAATGAACAAATGTTTGGTATATTTCCACATGTATTTGTAGTGTAATTCAAATTGGCAACCATGTGTACAAAGTCATTATGGATTGTAATATTCTTATGAGAAACTAGTTCATCCAGTTGGGTCTCCATTAATCCACTTCCTGAAATTATAATGTATTTTGGCCATCGTAGATACTCCTCTAACATCACACATTAGGGGGCATATGTTATAGCAAGATTTTCCTCACCCCATGCAACTTACTTAAAAGGCCTTTTCCATTTCCCTGTGCAGACTTGAAGTCCCCTTTTTGCAATTCCAAGAGCTAAAAAACATATTTTTCCACATATATGTGCCCTAATAGCTATACAACATGCGTATACACAAGTTGCACCATTACAACCCGCATACATCCCGTTTTGTGCCCAAAATAAAAAATTAGTGTTGGGTTTTGTTGGGAGCCATACATGATTTTTTCCTTTTAAAAAATATCACAAATAAACAATTCCTATAGCTGCCTATGTTTTGTCATGTAAATATTTGAAGGTGACTTTTAAATTGTAAAAATGATGTTTTGGTTATTCCTAATGTTTTTATTTTTGCGCTTTTATATTTCATTCATGACTGAAATCATGAATGAAGTATTAAAAACTTCAAATCGTATTTTAATTTAATAAGGCTTGGTCTTGAAATGTTCAATGTGATTTAAACCTCTTCTACTGAAGGCTGTTTTTCTTTGAACTCATGAAGGAAACACTTGTTTTAAGACTATCTTTGGATTGAAAGTTATATCTTCATACTTTGTATGCCAAGAATTGATTGGAAAATAGACTATAGGTGGGTTTTATTTAAAGATTCATGGTAAGTCGAGTTTGGTTTTAATTTTCAATAGGATTTTAGTTTGTAAAGAACATCCTCTCCTAACCTTAGCATCCTGACTTCACCCTCTATATTTGATGAGATTCAAACACACCCAGTCGTATCCTGTACTCTATTTGAGGTGGCAGTTTGAATTGCCAGGCCCATCATTCCTAGTTAAAGTCTCGAGTTTTGTATGTACTCTTGGCACTCATTTCGAAAAACACCCAATTTTCGTGGTATGAATCCCCTCATACTTTTATTCTGGTTGTGTTAGGGTATTGATGAGTTTTATCCCCTTGGTTCTTGCTCTAGTTTCCTCTATTTTTTAAACCCTTTGTACTCGCAGTGAACTCTATTTTCCTTTGTGACTGCTTGTCCAGAACCTAAGGTCCCTTGTCATCTGTGTCGAACCAAACGACCTCCAAACCCTGCTTCTATATGACGATGCGAGAGAAGACCTTAAAAATCAGGGTTGGGTTGCGTTTCTTGAGAAGTTTCAGGGTTACAATCTGCAAGCAGCCCAAGAGTTTGCCCTCACGTTCGATGGATGCCGAGCCAAAATAGGTGATGTCCAATTAGAAATCATTCAGGAAGTTTTGAGCAAGGCGACGGGCCTTCCCCTTACCGGGAAAAAATGGTTTAATAATTCCAAGTTGGACAAAGTGACGTGGGCTTTGTTCTTCACCTCTCGAAAAGTTCAGTGTTGCGACAAAGGTATGACGATTTCTCTCTTGAAAGATATATGACATGGGTTATTAGATGTGTTGAGGAAATTTGTCACCTGTGAGGGATGCTACAGGCTTGTTTTTCTTTACCATATAAGGTTTTTAATGCACTTCATCAGTTTTTAGTTAAATATGTCATTTTATTTATTGAGGAGTTTATATAAAAGGCAGAGTGTGAATTCTAGTTTATTTCATCATGGGTTAATTAGGTTATTTCTAGTCTATCATTTGGAATTACAGGGCGATGATTGGGATACCTTCCTAACTCACAATGGCTTCGCCACAGTTAATCTTGTAGAGATGCCTGTGATTGATAAACCTATGTTGAAAAAAATCCCTATTCTTTCAAGTGAAAGACTAGTTCATGTATGCCTAGAACCCTGTGTTAAGGCTACGTTTGATGAGCCTATGTATGAGAAACAATATGCTAACCCAAGAGTCATTTAATTTCATGAGCACGAGCAGTACGCCTGCCCTAACACCTTTGCAAAGATCATAAACAGACCCTCGCACAAACTGCCAAAAAATGACTTGGATATAGGGTTTAATAACAAAAGGGCAGGGAGATTAATCTCTAGGAGCCTATGAAATAAATCAAAGTGTCATATGAGCTCGATCAAAGCGATTGAGGTCCATGAGAGCTCCGATTCCGAGATCGAGAAATTCTTGGCAAGGGAAGACCCAAGTTACCTTATACTAGATCTCAGCCAGACCTACGATTTCATAGACAATCTGGCACCGTGCTTGAAACATAATGAAGGTTTTCCAGGGATCA
>SNQJ01S0005212.1:59093-73400 GCA_010110895.2 Picea sitchensis
TGTTTATTTATTCCTCACTTGAATCATTCCAGCGTATTGTTATCTTTGACGTTGCTGAGTGTTAAACGCAGAACTGATGCCTGTAGGGTTTAGAATATGCATGTGGTTGTTTAGTTTTCCTTTTTAAATTCGAACAGAACTCAGAATTAGCATGAATTCTGCTTTGTTAGACATTAGTTACCTTGCCTGGTTAGAATAGTTAGATTACAGTTAGAACGAAAGGAGCTCCTGGTACCAGTTAATAGCATAATACTTTGTTTTCCTGTAGACAGAATAGGTTGATTTTTGTTGCTCAGAATGAATGCATTTTCGACAATACTCTGTGTGTCCTAACTTAAACAGAAATGGTGATGGTAAATGATCGAACATAGAGGTACAATAATCTTGTGGAACCACATTTTGGGAATAAGAATAGCAGTACCAGCATTTGAGCACAAGATTGTTTTTCTGTTGATGACTTAAATAGGAAATGCTCAGTTTCAGGTTAGTCATTAGAATTCAAGTTCTTAGAATAGGTGTGTGTTTTCTTCTTAGGATAGCATTCAGATAGAGACTAGACGCTTTCCTGCACATACTGTGTCTCAGCTCGAAGTTTACCAACCCTGGTTTGACAATTTAGTGTTTCATGTCACTTAAAAGCTTCAATTTAGCAGCCTGACACAGACTCTGACTCCATCTACAGTCTGATTGTGGCAAGTCAAGAAAACATTGTTTAGGGCCCCAAAACAACCCTGGAAGTACAACAAGATGCGCTGACATGAAAACATACAAAATAAGTCAGTTGGATTAGGCGAAAGGCCACCCGTATCCACTTGGAGAATGTGTGAGGCTTCAGATATCCCCATAAGTGTACAACTCACAATTATAAAGAAGTTCAAAAAGACGTGTTGAATAAAAAATGGACATGAGCATCCAGTTGGAATAGGTGGGTGGCCACCAATATCCACCTGGATCAATCCTCCCCCCTTAGGAAGCAATGGTCTCCATTGCGTTGAGTTCCCCCATCAGATGAGGAAACTTATGTTGGATTTGGCCTCGGGTGAGCCACTTGCCTTGGTGTAGGAGTTGCCTTGCCTTGACAACCTGATAAAGCTGGATCCGCTGCTGACGAGTGCCCTTGACCTGTGTGTCCACTATCTGATCGGTGGATGCTTGTTCCATGCAGGAAGGGTTGAGCTTTGTTGGTGTCAATTGTTCAACGATCTCATAGGTGTCCAATAATGGTGGAAAATATGGCCGAAGGAGGTCCACATTGAATACTGGATGCAGAACAAGGAAGGGTGGAGTGTTGAGCTCAAAAGAATTCTTACCCACAACCTTGGTGATAGTGTAAGGCCCATAACGAAGTGGTCGAAGCTTCTGATGGGGCCCGATGAGACGCTCCTTCTGCAAATGTAACCAGACTTTGTCGCCAACCTGAAACTGGTGTGGTAACCTGTGTTTATCATGGCACTGCTTTTCTGCAAAATCTCTTAGACCTCTTGGCGGATGTGCTTAATCTGCTCAATTAATCTGGTGGCTTTGTCGATTGTAGACTGATCAGGGGAAGAGTCGGTCTATTCAGTGGCAAGAGGAAGTGAAACATCAATGGGTCCCAAGGGTTGGAATCCCAGACCCACCTGAAATGGGATATGGTCGGTGGAACTATGGAAAGCCCTATTGTAACTGTGTTGGACATATGGGAGACTCTCGTCGCATGTACGGGGATGCTTAGAATTGTACATGCGCAGGATGTGCACAATCATCTGATTAATGACCTCGGTTTGGCCATCGGTTTGAGGGTGGAAAGAAGTGGATTTTGTGAGCTTGGTGTCTAATAGAGACCAGAGACTCGACCAAAAGGTCTCGGTCGAAGATGATGGTCTATGGTATCCCAAAGTAAACCCAAACTCGTTAGAAGAATATCTTGGTAGTATATTCCACTATGAAATTCTTCTTACATGCTGTGAGGATGGCCATCCTCGAAAACCAGTCAACGACCACAAACACGCAGTCATTTTCGTGCTTGGTGGACGACAAACCAGACATGTAATCCATGGAGATGGATTCCCATGGGTTCTCAGGAATAGGAAGAGGGGTGTATAAGACTTGCTTCTTGATGGTCGGCTTGGCAATGATGTAGGCAGTGCAAGATCTTATATATTTGTTGATATCTTGTCGAAGTTTCGGCCAATAAAAATGTTTCTGAAGAAGGACCACAATTTTCTCTACGCCAAAATGTCATGCCACCCGACTATAGTGGGCTTCCAAATCAGCTTTGCACGCTCGCTTGTAGGAACACAGAGATGTCCCAGGTGGCATAAGAGTCCATCCTAAATGTGAAAATCAGTGACAGTGTCGCATGTACCCAAGAGCTGATATGTGGTGGCGAAATCTGGATCTTGCTGGTAAAGTTGAGGCCACTCCGATGTTTCATGTCCAGAGGAATTGATCACAATGGTAAGTGCAACCTCAGGAGACCGACTGAGGCAATCAACGACATGATTGGATATACATGTCTTATACTTGATGTTGAGATGGAATTCCTACAGGTAGGTGGACCACTTTTTATGGCGATTGTTCTGTGATTTCCCCTGTGTTTGTCTAAACTGCAAAGGCTTATGATTAGTGTGTATGATCGTCTCTTTCCCCATAATGTAATGTTTCCATTGACGATAGGCTTGTACAATGGAATACATTTCCTTGTCATAGGTGGGGTATTTCCATACAGTATCGGAGAGTGTCTCACTATGGTATGCCACCAGATTCTCGTGCCGAGTGAGAACTGTGCCCACAACATAGTCTGATTCATCAGTCTCAATATCGAATTGTTGTTGCAGATCGAGCAAGGAAAGTACTGGAGCTGAGCACAAAAAACGTTTCAGATATTTGAATGCTCGTTGTTTCTCCTTCCCCCACACGAACTTGGCCCTACCACCTCCCTTGGTCACCTAGCTGAGGGCCCAAGAAATATGGGAGAATCCCAACACGAACCGTCGGTAAAAATTGGTGAGTCCTAAGAAGATCCGAATCTCGGTCAGTGTGGTCAAGGTTGGCCAGTCACAGATGACTTGGATATTAGATGGATAAACATGTACCCCATGCTCATCAACAATGTAGCCTAGGTATTGGACCATGGTCATGCCAAAAGAGAATTTTTCCAAGTTAGCATAAAGCTTGTGTTGTCGTAGAGTGCTCAAAACCTGTTGAATATGATGCATGTGCTCCTCCCACATTTTTTTGAAGATGAGGATGTCATCCAAATATACTACCACAAAGGAGTTGGTGAAGGGTCTCAATACATCGTCCATAAACCTCATGAAAGTGGCTGGTGCATTTGTTAAGCCAAATGGCATGACTAGCCATTCATAGAGACCTTCTTTAGACTTGAAGGTTGTCTTCCAGACATCAGTTGGTTCGATGGGAACCTGGTGGTAGCCAGACTTCAGGTCAATCTTGCTGAAGAAATTTTCCCCCTTGAATTGGTCAAGAAGGTCATCAATCCTGGGAATGGGGTAGCGGTTCCTGAATGTGATTTTGTTTAAGGCTTTGTAATCAATGTAGAGTCGCCAAGTCCCATCCTTCTTCTGCAACAGTACAATAGGGCTTCTGCAAAGGGAGGAGTTGGGTCTAATGTGCCCCTTTTGAAGAAGCTCTTGGATCTGACGCCTGGTTTTGTCATTCTCCATCAGCGAGCGTTGATAGGCTAGTTGATTAGTTAGAGGTGTGTCGGGGGTCAGATCAATTGGATGCTTGACTTGGCAGTGTGTCGGTACCCCTATAGGTGAGACGAAGATGTCTATGTATTCTTCCACAATCCTGTCCACTTACTTCTGTTGCAAAGAGAGGCGTTTTGTAGAGGCCACAGATTTTGCGGTGACCTTTTGCTTACTATGAGCACAGATCACAAAGAAGACTAACTTCACGGTCTGTGAAATGACTTTATTGCATTTCTTAGCAGAGATTAAAGAAATAGTAGTAGGCAGTGCCACCTCTGGGATCCTGTACAATTTTCTACCCAAAGTAATAATAACACGGCGGGGTCTAGACTCATACACAACATGACGCTTCCACAAATATGGTTTTCCTAAAAGAACATCACAAACTTCAAGGGGAGAAATATCACAAAGTACCTCATCTTTGAAAGGCCTGATGTCGTAGGGCAGATGACATTGTTGGCTGACATGGAGATCTCTTCCTTGACGAAGCCAACCGATGGTGTAGGGATGCGGGTGCAGTGTCATTGGCAGGTTCAACATATTGACGACCTCTACTGAAATCAGGTTCTTCTAACTACCGCTGTTGAAAATGAAGTGAATCGGAGCCCCCTTGACCCACATCTGCGAGTGAAAGAGGCGTTCCCCTTCTTCTAGTTCTTCTGGTTCGCTTGGTCGAACTTTGGTGGTAGCGACTATGGCACTAGGTTCAACATCGATAATCCACTTCCCTCCTTCAAGATTTGACTCGGAATTATAATTGGCCTCTGACTCGGAAACCTTCAGCTCGGCCACGAGGGACTGCTTGGAGTGACATTCATCGGTGTTGTTCCAAGGACTTTTATGGTACTCACACCATTTTCACGTGTCCTTCTTCGTCTTCACGTTGCCCTTCTTATGTTATGTCTTGGACAGATTTCCCTAAGGGAGACCATCGTGACTTGGTCCCCTGTTGTGTGGGTTGGGGTTGCCTTTGCCCTGCTTCGACTGTGAGGAGTTTGCAGATCCAAACTCTCATCATTTCTACTTAAATTTTTGCTCGATCTTGACAGTGTATCTATAAGTTGTTCCCAATGAAGCGATGTCTAGGAACTCCATTTTTGTTTGAATGTATCTATGCAAACAACCATGGTATTTGAGAGCCAAATGAAACTCAAAATATTTAATACCCAATTTGGTGCGGAGGGTATGGAAAATATTGGTGAAGTCTGGTATTGTCTAGTCCCTTTCTTGACATAGGGTGGTCCATCTGGTGTACTGGTCCTTGTAGCTTCCAACAAGGTAGTACTATTCTTTAATGGCGTTCCGAAAGGAATCCCATGTAGGGAGAACCACAAAAATTACAAATTCATCCATGACTCTTTGCTCATAGTAAGTGTCCCACCAGTCTTTAACATGGCGAACGACCTTGAGGAGTGTAAAAGTAATCTTTTCCCGATCGGAAAAATTGTGGACTGAAAAATATCCTTCGAGAAGATTCAACCATTTATCTACAACATCTACATCTATCAGTCCTTCAAATAATGGAATATCAAAATTTACTTGTACCTTGAAGGGGGTTGCATGGCTGCCTGATGCATATGCTTCTCCTGTGGGCAATCCTCGAAGGATCTGCACAAAGTTGTCCATCATTTCGCTCCTTTGTCGCGTGAGGGCTTCCTCGAGCAACATTTTAATAGGACCTCCTGGTCCATCATCTTTCTTTTCGTCTCCCATGGGTCGTTGTTGGGCTTGGTGTGACTGATCTGGTAATGGATCGATTGGTTCGAGTCCCAACTTCTTGTACCCAGACCTTGTCAGGGACATGCACAAAGAAAAATAAATGAAGAGCAGACCACTTTGATACCACTGATCTAGATTTAGGAGCGGAACGAACTAATTAACATAATCAATACAATAAACACAGAGATAGGAAGAAAACACAAATATTCAGTGAACAATATCTTCTATTAAATAATGAAATAAGTTGAAACTGTAAAACTGTAGAATTGAAACTTGCTCGAATGGTGGTATCTATCTATGAGAAGAGATGTGGCTGCTACGCGCATCCATATGAGAAGAATGGATTACAATGAGGCTCGAGAGCCCTTTTCATATTACTCATGAATTCCAAAACCCTAGACATCCAAAAATCTAACCCTAGAAGGTGAAAAGCCAAAAGTCATGTGGGCCCTACAGGTAAGTTGGTGTAATTCGGTACCTCAACTTCCTAGGGTCGTAAATTTTGCATACGACCTCTTTTTTAGGCGCGTGATAGCCCATTGGAAAGTTATTTTAGAGAAATACACATTCCGCTGTAATAATTTGACTCTATCTACAGTTTGACTGTGGTGAGTCAAGAAAAAAATGTTTAGGGCCCCAAAACAGCCCTGGAAGTACAACAAGATGTGATAACATGAAAACATACAAAATAAGCTAGTTGGATTAGGTGAGAGGTCACCCATATCCACCTAGAGAATGTGTAAGGCTTTAGACAGCCCCAGAAGTGTAGAACTCACAATTATAAAGTAGTACAGAAAGACGTGTTGAATAAAAAAACGGACACAAGGAGCCAGTTGGAATACGTGGGTGGCCACCAATATCCACCTGGATCACTACACCACATTTTCTCATCACCTTGAATCTCTTAAAGATAGTGGTCAAATTAAATCTTGTTGACACAGGGGCAGACCCAGGGTTTAGCTCTAACAACGCACCAACAAGCCCTAACTATTGGCCCTTTTGGAAACACCTGTGAATGAGATGTAGTCTCACCCAAAGTAGCAATAGGGGGTTGCAGGACACAAGTGTATACAACCAGAGGAAATGCAAAGTGGATCCAAGGCAACAGTAACACACAGAGTTATAGCTATTCTTACCAAGCATAAACCTACTTCGCACAGTTATATCTTAGATATAACATAATAATGCAATAGTAGAGTATCTGAAGATAAAACAACACCACACCAACCACACAAAACAACAATATATGCATGGTTCACCCTCTCCCTAGGGCTACGTCCACATAACTGTGTTTCTTGATATTATATAAAACATACAATTATGTCTGCACTCTTAGCTTGCAGATCTCTTCTCTTTCTCTCCTCTCCCCTCCCTGTGCACCCAGCTGCAGGGTTGATCTTCACACCCAGTTGAAGATCTTACATTACCAGAAAGCTCTCACACATAGCACTTCTCTCTCTCACACAATAGTCTCTCTTTCTCAATCCACGATGACATAATCATTCCTCCTTACAATGGAGAACCCCTCCTCTCTCATCTAGGTTCTTATTTATACATTACAATATCTCACTGACAACCTTAGGCCAAAACCTAGGTGTCAAAACACTAAATACCAAAACCCTAGGTCAACTTGACCCACATTTTCCGAGCTTCGCCAGCCTATCTTTCCTTACTTCCCGTGAAGTGCTTCAAAGAATCTATCAGTGTTTTTTTCCGCTTGTTGAGTTGTCTGCGATCCATCTTCCTTGATGATTTGTTCTCCTCGATCTTCTCATCCAACGGCTCTTTCTCCTGTACTTCGCTCCTTCTTTTCTGCTACTTTGACCACTTCAACCCAGTCTCAATCAATATGTTTTCCGCGTAGTTTGCACTTCATCTTTTCTCTTCCTTTTTCCTTGATTTTCTTCTGTAGTCCATACCCAAGGGCCAACAGGCCCCCAACACTCACCTGTGACTCGTCTCGAGGCACTTTGATCTGAACCTTATTTTTTACTTCGACTTCAAATTGCGCAACGCAACCTCTGCTTTCTGCTCAGTTCCTCCCTATTGTGTGCAGACTGTCTTTTATGTGTCTGGTACCCAGTTTAACTGCATCTAGTACCTGAGCCCTTCTTCTTCTGATCTCACTGAGAGATATGAGGCAGTTGGTTGTCATATTACAACTTCAACTGGCTCCCATTCACCAGACCTTCCTTCCATTTTCCCTTCAATGTCTTCAACTATGCAGCTCCTCCTTCTATAACATAGGAAACCTCATAAGGTCCAAGCCAATGTGCTCTGAACTTCCCTAGATGCTTCATAAACTTATTGTCGTATACTAATACCAGATCTCCTTGCTTAAAGGCTTTCTTCTTGATGTGTCTATCATGATAGGCCTTTTCTCTTTCCTTCTGTTTCTGTTGATGGAATCCTACAATAAATATGTCTTCTTCTATTTCTAGCAACTGCGCAAGCCTCTCTTGAACAACACCAATGTCATCCATATTTGTGAAAGCTGCAATTCTCAGACTAGGAACCAAATATTCCATGGGTACAACTGCTTCTAGACCATAGACCAACTTAAAGGGGGTCTGCATCGTCAGCTTCTCGCAATTAGTTCTATAGGCACATAATATTGTTGGTACTCTTAAATCCCAATCATCTATGTTGACATTGCAAATCTTTGTCGGCGTTGTCTTCGGGATCTTGTTGAAGGCTTCCATTGTCCCATTCGCTTGTGGATGATACGGAGTGCTCTTCTAATGATGAACCTCAAATTCCTGAGTCAATGATTCTATAGTCTTATTAATAAAATGTGTACCTTGATCACTCATCAGGATCTTCGGACATCCAAACCTGGTTATGATATCATCAAATATGAAACACGCAGTTGTAGTTGCACTAGAGTCCTTAACTGCTCTTTCTTCTGCCCATCTAGTCAAATATTATGTCGCAGTGATTATGTATCTTGCTAAAAATCAATGGGCCATTTCTCAAATGCTTGTAAGGTTAGCTGGGGTGCTAAAGGCATCTCATCTCTTTTGGAAGGTTTCCCCATTCTTTGGCATATATCGCAGGCTCTGTAGTATTCCTTAGCATGTATGTGTAAAGTAGGCCACCAGAGGCCAACTCTAAGAACCTTCTGCATTATTTCTTTTCATGCATAGTGTCCTCCTATGATGCCTTCATGTGCTTCTGCCAGAATCAGTGGTCTTTTTGCCTCCATAACACATCTCATCAAGACCTCATCAGGTCCCATCTTATATAATTGTCCGGCTATGAGTGAAAAATATGCAGCGTGAACTACTAGTTGTTTCTTTTGAATGATTTTATATTCACAGGGTGCCATTCCAGGAGACAGGAAGTGAACTATCTCAGTGACATGATCGTCAACCTTCCTAATGGCCAGCAATTGTGCACCTGGCAGTGTATCCTCCAAACTAGTAGGTTCTTCTCCATGTTCCAACCTAGACAAGTGGTCGGGTCCCTTGTTCATTCTCCCTGGCTTGACCACAATTTTAAATCATATTCCTGGAAAAACAGTAGCCATATGCATAATCTTTCCCCCAACACTGGCTTGTTGACTAGGTATTTTAGCACAGAGTGATCAGTGAACATATTAAAGTGTCCTCCCAACAAGTAGTGACAAAAATTTTGCAGCGCGTACACCATGGTTAAACCTTCTCTTTTAGTGGTAGTGTAATTTATCTCAGCTGCTGAGAGCTTCCTGTTAGCAAAGGCTAACGGATGGTCGATATCTCCTACTCCTGGTTGCGCTAGCATGACTCCTAATGCAATAGAGGATGCATCGACATGCACATGAAATTCCTTGCTCCAATCTGGGAAAACCAGAATAGGCGTAGTAACCATTTTCTGTTTCAGTGTGTCGAAGCTCTGATGGCATTCTTCTGACCATTGAAACTAGCAATATTTCTTCAACAACTTCTCCATGGGTGTTGTAATCTATGCATAGCCCTTAATGAACTTCCTGTACTATCCAGTATGTCCCAGCGCAGTGCACAGTTGTCTTACTAAAATTGGAGGGGGTAGATCAACAATAATATCAATCTTAGATGGATCTACCAGCAATCCCTGCTTACACACAATATGGCCTAGCAGTACTCCAAGGGGTGAAGAGAAGATGCACTTTTTCAGGTTTAGGGCAATCTGACATTGCCTGCACTTATCCAACATAAGTCTTAAACATTCAATATGGTTTTGTAATAAGCTAAACATAGTCCAATCATCAAAATATGCTTCCAAAAATTTATGTAAAAAATCCTTGAATGCTTCAACCACTACCCTAGAAAATATGGTTGGTGCATTCTTCAATCCAAAGGGCATCACTGTGTACTGAGAGGATCCCCATTCTGTTGCAAATGTGGTCTTATGGCGATCTTCCTTGGCAATCCTGATCTGATGATAACCTGAAAATCCATATGTGAAGGAGTAGACTTCTTGTCCTCCCACATTATCTAACACTTCGTCTGTAAACGGTGTAGGGAATGGATCATGTAAGCACGCATCATTCAATTTCCTCAAGTCTACACAGATTTTGATCTCTCATGTTTTCTTGTCTTGAACCACCATAGGGCTGATCCATTCTGATTCTTCAACAGGTTCTATGATTCCTGCTTCCATCATTCTGTCTAACTCAATCTTGACTTTCTTCTTATATTTGGGATTCAATCTGTAGGGTCTCTACTTGACTGGCCTTGCATCTGGTTTAAAGGGGATCTTCATTTCTCCCATAGGCCCTCTAATGCCCTTCATGTCAGTGAACTTGGTTGGAAGCAAGTCCTAGTATTCATGTAGTAATTATGTGATCTTTTCAATAGTGGCATCATCCCAATAGTCTCCAATGTTGGCCAGCTTAGGTGCTTGCTCTGTCCCAATATTGACTTTCTTGATTTTGATCGGCTGCCCAATAAAAGGTAGTTCAACTCCTGGTCCTTCTATGTCTCTCTATCCTTCTGCTTCTGCGATGTTCACCTTCCTAGGATCATCGTCTTCATCAGCATTGATATTGTAAGAACCTTGCAATTTCTGAAGGGGCACAGTCCATTCATCCTCTTCTTGCTCAACAGGGGGATTAGGTGCCTCCTCCATGAGTTTCTGTCTGACAACTTGTAAAGCTTGATCTATTTTAGGGTGTTGACTTTCAAATAAAATTGTAGCTACAAATTTCTTAGTCATACCGTGTTAATCTGTAGTGGTGAGGTGCAGTTCTGCTTGAAGATACCAATTGATAGGTGTTGTGTCCAACATGTTAATGAATTTATGCACCCACTGCTCTTGAGGGATACTATTGCAGGCCTCCTCACAACTTCGCACATGGTCCTTCGGACAGCTTTGACCTGTGTATCTAACTTTGCACCCTTCTACTTGGTTTGGAAAGCGCGTTGTCATCAAAGTGCGACATTGTACCCAGTGCGCAATTTTCTTTTTGTGTGTCCCCCACCAACTTGCTGGTGTGGCTTTCAGGGCTTCGTCTAGTGCCAACAGTCTCTGTTGTACTGGTACAATTTCTTCAAATTCCACTAAGAAAGTCTCTAAGTGATTTAAACCATCAAATGTAGGCAAGTTACTTACTTCTATGCCAATCCAGCAAACTTCCCTGGTCAATCTAGCACATCTTCGCTCAGAAACTTCATACATTTTATTCTACCAGTTCTTTAGTGCTTCTTCTGAATCTGATGAACATTCGTTGTCACTTCGCCAACTTAGATTCCCATATGTTGTAGGATTAATGTAATCCTATTGTCTTGCAGTCAATTTGTATATATTCTCTAGCTCGTAAGCGTAGTCTCCTTCTCTGATGGGCTCTGTGTATCTGCGACCTTCATCAGGATCCAGAGGTGCAATGACCCTAAGGCCATCACCTTCAAATGTCATTCTTATTTTCTTTAAGTCAACAACAGTACAATTATTGAGAGCTCAATCAATTCCTAACAGTGCGGGATAAGGACAGTTATCGTCAACTATCTCAATTACATCGGAATCTATAAATGTTCTGACCTCGTCGATGTCCACAGGGACATGTTCCAGTCTTCCAAATGGGATCATGACCTGCTGATTATCCATTCTGAGACTGATAGGGGAATAGATCAACTTAGGTTTTCCCATCAGTTCCCAGGTCTGCTTTGTCATGACATTGACTTCTGATCCTAAGTCGAGGGTTGCATAATCTATATCATAGTCTCCAATCCGAGCATTCAGGTGTAGTTCCTTATTTGTTCTTCTCTTTTTAGATACTTGATGTACTGCTCTACTCAGTAAGGGATCTACCTTCCCTATCTCATACTCTCTGATCAAACTTTGTAACTCTTGTACAACTCTTTCATCCTTTATCAAATTAATGCAAGTACATAAGAATTGCATAAGCTTGCTTACCTCTTTTCCTTCTTTGGGCGAAGTAGACTGATCAAATGTTAGAGGCATTCCATATTCTCTTATTTCTAGTCAAGCTTTAGATGAAGAAGCTTTATATTTTCCAAATTCTTTTCTTGCCTCCTCAAATATCTGCTTTTCTTTCCTTGGGTCAAACACTTGTGTCTTCTCTGCATTTCTTCTGACTCCTGATTGTTCTGTAGTCTTTCCTGGTGTCACTTTGTCTTCTCCTATAACAGTTCCTCCTCTAGTGATAACAATAGCTCTAGAATCCTCTATGTGAGGTTCTACTGAGATCAGTTGTATCTGTTGGTTTCCTCCTCGTCTCTTCTGAAGTTTGGCTAAGAACGCAGGACAATCTTCTATGACATGTTCAAATGAGTTGCAGTAACAACAAGTGGTACAAGGTTTCTGAAAGTCCCTTGCCAAGTGACCTGGTTGTGCGCAATTGATCCAAGAGGCTCCCCAGGTCCTGAAAATGCTCAAGAATGAAATTTCTCATAATTGGATGAAACCAATTCTATTGCGACCGGCTCGTCGCGTTGATTCTGGCCATATATTTACTTTCTCAAACGGGCTCCGTATGCGAGAGTTATCGTACTCTGATTAGATTCTCAAACAGATAAAAAGTCAAAGCTCAAACTGGAAAAAAGTCAATGATGACGTCAACATGGCATCACCAAAGACACCTCATGATGCTGATGTGGTAGAGACATGTGGTAGCAGTTGACTGTGCAGATGACAGATCAAATCAGATTTGGACATGTGGCATGTGACACTTGTCAATATTCGAGCAAATGTGGTGGTGCCACGTGGCCCAAGCATGGGCAGCCACATGGCTCCCAGTCAGCAATCAAATGGAAAGTTAAAAATGTTTTGGGGTCCATGGGTTTTGAACCCACAACCAACCCACCAAGCCAAAGACTAGAGGAATGGTCCAACACCAACATGCCATCCATAAGACTTGTTAAGATAAGTCAATAAAATATTATAAGTGCTTTATCTTGTATTAAGGTTGGTGCAGAAGGGGCTGGGGATAAGCCCTAGCCCATGGTTTCATGCGGTAAGTGACCATCGATCAGCAGAAGAGGGGCGTGGCCATAACCACTAGGGCCCGTTTAAGGGGAAGGTCCCATAGCATGCGCCATGTAACCAGGAGCTCGCGCCAATACAAGGCCAGCGCGCAGCCCAAGGGGCTAGCGCTTTGCCATATGGTGTTCATGTGGCCATTTAAAAAGGGGCGTGCACCACCTCTTGGGGGCTACTCTGTGTATTGTTATTTAAAAGTGGGTTTTTGACTTATATTTAGCCCAGAATTTGTATTTTGCCTGATATTATGACCAGAAAGTGGTTTTTTTAGGATACCTTGGCCATTTGGAGGGGGATTTGATCCCAGAAAGAGGCTAGATCTTCAGGGGAAGTTGGAATTCCTCATATGAGCATGAAAACTATAAAAACCAGGTTTTGTGAAGCTTGTGGGAGAACTTTTTGAGGCAGGTATTTGAAGGAGCAGTTTGTATTTTGGCCTTTTTCTCATGTTTTGAGAGGCCTTTTTGTCATGTTTGTGAGAGGATTTTGATGAGGCATGCATGAGTCTGAGCAAGGAGGTCTTGCACAGCAGATCTGAAGCATGTTATGTAACAGCAAGGAGCCATTGTGAAGAACTTGAGCATTTGAAGATCAATAAAGAAGTCCTCCACTTGGAAGCGGGCCCGGAGACGTAGCCACTCATTGGTGAACTCTGTTATCAAGCTCTTATTGTCTTTGTCTCTTTTGTTGTTGTTCATATCTATGTTTTTACAGCATGATTAATTAATAGTTGAACTCGTTAAACAAATTTAAGCATCTAAATAAGACAATTGTTTATTATTCCTTCCATTTTTGGATCAAGTATTTTGGTATCAGAGCTTTGGTTGTTTTGGAAGGTTTAACAAGTGCAGGGTAGATGATTACGAGATCCAAATCTCATAAAGGAGAAGGATCATTGGATGAATTCATTCCTGAGATAAAACAGTTGTTGAGGAAGAAAAAAATGGCTTCAGAAGGAGAGCTTTCTCCACGAACCAAGAAACTAGAAGATGCACTTTTCTCCATGTTTGAAATGGTCAAAGTGTTGTATGAGTATTTCTTGGAGAGAAAGAAACCAGCCTTGGGAGAGATCTTAATGAAGGGTAAAAGTGAAGGGAAAGGAGAGACTTCAAAGCCTCTCCTACGCCACCTTCACCGCCATCTTCTCCTTCTTCTTCTAGTTCTACGTCAAATGCTAGTTCTCATTCTACAACATCTACCATAAAAAAACAAACACATAAGCATAAGTCTAATATGCCTTTGTTAAAACTTGATGTTAAGTTTGAGTTGCCTTTGTATGATGGAGAACGAAATGCAGAAAAGTTAGATAATTGGATAAGACAAATTGAAGTGTATTGCAGGATACAGAGAATCATAGATGAAGAGACTATGATCCAACTTGCTAGTCTCAAGATGGGAGGAACCGCCCTTGTTTGGTGGGAAAGCAGGACAA